>RSEH01000081.1:0-166591 GCA_006503475.1 Stentor roeselii | reverse complement strand
ATCTGCTTAAATAGTTTTAGTTCAGATAACTTAAAGGTAGACTTTTTGGTGTCAATAAAAAATTTCATTATTTAAAATCTTAAAGCGATAAACTTTTTAGTTATATATATGTTGTTTATAATAATTTTATAGTGATTTATGTTATTTTTATTAATAGTAATCATCATGTTTGATATGATATTTTTTGCTCAAGAGTTTATGATAGCTTTTTAGATTTATAATCGTCAGAGCTCTGCATCTTTTCGAGTGATAGTTTAATATAAAGTTCTTAATAATTAATCCCAATCAATACATTTTTTTCAGAATTATAATCAACCCAATCAAGAAATTCCCTGCTAAATAATCTTAAAAATACTGTAGCAATAATCAAGTCACCCTCTTCCTAAAATTAATTTATTTCAATCACTAATTTGAATTATTAATCAAAAAACACTAATTCTAAAAAAGATACGAATGCCAAACATTGGATCCAAATGCAATCTTTTTATATCATGAATTGTAATAAATATCAAAAGGCATGAACATTTAATCATCTTTCAATAATCTCTAAATTCAATAAGAAAATAGAACTAAGTTGATTTAATATATAAATCTTAATTATAAGATAATCTTTTTAATCCAAGTTTAGGGTTGCAAATAAAGTACTAAATAGTTTTCCTAATACTCTTTGTCATTTTAGTTCTTGCACTCTATGAAATTTACACAGTTTGAAGTTGTTTGGAGAAAATTTTAGGTTAGCAAGTACTGACTTAACAATAAGTGGCCAATCGAATTAAAATGATTATATGTTATATAATAAGAAATTGGTTAGGCCTCTTAGATCTAAGCTACTTGAGAAAGTAGACTGTATCAAAAGTGAATATAAAGGTGTATGGGGTAGTCCTAGGTAGAATGTAAATCAGAAACGGTATTAAGCGATTTTTGTATTTGAATAGCTTTCTTAATTATAATCTTTTGGAATATGTTGGATTTTATCAGCAAAAGAAAAGTAGCTAATTTATATAAAGTTGTGTATCATGGGTTTATTGTGCTTTGTGGTGAAAATGCGCTTTTATAGTTTTTAACTTTCAGAATATTTTGTTAATTTAAAAATGAAAATAATATAAAAAATCTAGCAGAGGGGTTAATCTATCTAATGCTGCCTCCATCAATCAAAATGATTAACTATGATTAAGTCCTCATCATTATATAAAGAGATTACTGATAAATCGAAAAAACCAATTTAAAATCTTTAAATAATTAAAAATAAAACTTTATAAATCCTTCCAACTTGTCTAATAAATGAAGTCCTACTCAAATAACAACTACACCCCAGGTTTTTATTTTACAGAATACGGCAGCATGTACATCCTATTTTACAGAGGAAAAGTTATAATTACAATTGGACCTCATTGTAATACCTAAAAAGGGCCCATTCTGTTAGTCTTCAATCTTTTGATACTTGCAATTCATCTTGTGCTATTCTTCGCACTTTTAAAAGACTTTCCACTCTTAAGATACACATCTACTATTTCATTCACTTTTCTTCAGTTCAGCTTCCTCTCCTGTGGCTTAAAAGACCCAGGAGTCATGTTCCCTAGTATGGACATCGAAATGAATTCAAATAAATTTTGTCATAAATGTGGAGCTGATCGATCTGGACATCACTGCAACGTTTGTGATGTTTGCATTGAAGGACATGACCATCACTGCGGTTTTGTAGGGAAGTGTGTTGGAAAAGGAAACCTTAGAGCATTTTACTGTCTTTTAATTGGAGTTTTTACTAGCTCGCTTATATTTGTACTGACTTTAGCATGGCGTACCTGGTCACTAAAGCGAGAAACATCATAATTCAATTATTCTATAACTAAGGATTAGACTTCTTCGGTCTTTTACTAGGAGTAGCCTGTTCAACATCATCAGCCCCATCATTTCTATTTTTAACAGGAGGTTTCCTAGGCGTTGTGTAAGTACTATTCAAATTATTCATAGGACCAATAGTTTGTTTATTCGAGGGAACATTTTGAATTTTAAGTCCAGCACTTTTCGCCTGCATAGTCGGGTGTTGAGCAACTTTAACACTCTGATTAACAAAGTTGTTACTTTTCTTAACCTGATTATTTTTCGCTTCTCGAATTCGATCTTCTAATGTTTTTTTTTCATTTTCCTTTTTAATCACATGTTTCTGAAGATTAAGTAGAATGAAAAGTTCTTTTCTCAACTTGGTATAAAGGTCAATAACCTCAGCAGTAGGCATGGGTCTATCAGGAATCAACAAATCTTTCAACAAACTTTCAATTTTCTTCTGTTGTCTTTGAGGCAGGGCAGGTTGATAAAGTTGTGTACTTCTAAGACTAGGTCCTTTCACAAGTTCCTTTTTATTCTGGTTCCATTCAGTGAATTCAATTTCTTCAGAGTTATTCGACATGAGTTTTTCAAAGACTTTCATTTCCTTTTCTTCCTTTTTAATCCGAATTTCTAGTTTTCTAGCCTCTTCACAAAGAGCTTTTTCTTCTTCATCCTGTTCACGAGTCCTTAAAAAGTACTTTTCAAGAAGAGCTTTTCTTTTTTTCTCATAATTTGCATTATAAGGAAGTGTGATGATAGGATGAGAGTTCATACTTCTCAACAACAGAATATCTTTACACAAAGAATAAAACCTTTCTTTCAAGTCCTCAACACTCCGAGCAGGGTACTTCAAGTCATACCGGTCTTGAATGACAATAAACCTCAAGTCAAAAGTTTGGCAAAGGTCCCAAAAGTAGTCAGTTTCTTCTTTAGTCCAACTAGGATTATGTTGAACTTTCAGATATTCCTCTTCTGTATAAGTAATCATCTCAATGCTCTTATTGAATTTCGCGAACGGGTACTCTTCAGTATCTGACACTTTCTTCCAGTGACTCAGAAGAAGACAGTCTCGCCTTGCAGGGTTCGTGAAAGAAGACCAGGACCATTTTTCAGTCAATTTGCTGTCATTTCGCTTTTCTTTCAAACCTTTCAGAATTTGCTTGGAAAATGAAGGCTTTATTGGCGGGATGCCTCCAGTCAAGCTGATAATTTCGCGGTTTATGACCTCGTTTTTACTTTTCGAGTCATTTCTTGAATTTCCAAGAATATCTTTCACGTCTTCCATTTATTTAGTATGATAGTTTTACTTGAAGACTTGACGCCCATAGTTCCAGGTCTGAAGAATTTTGAAATTTTGAAGAAAGATTAAAGGCTGCTTCGATGTGCAACTTTGCAAGTTGCTCGGATTTTAACATGCTCTGATCAACGGATTCACCAAAAAAAGCTGGAAAGAATAAAGGGCTTTGTTGGGTTTTATCTTTATTGTCTTTATTTTCCTTATTCAACCTGCTGGCTTTTATGTCGTTTACCAACTTATGCGCCAGGGCGAAATGAGCGCCATATGCAAAAGCAGCGTCTTCATCAGAATTAGACAACAAAGCAATTCCTTGACAAGCGTAGGCGAGCATTGAAACATCTTTCAAGTAAATCCTTCTTAAAAAACTTGAACGTGGGTCACTTTCAGGAGTCCCTGAAAAATTAGATCTCGAGAAGTTTTGAACTATCACACATAACAACTGAATAAGGCGAAGGTTGTCAACAGTGCAACATAAAATAGCAGCATTTGAAATCATGAAATCTCCTCCAAGGATTTTTCCTTTTTCACCAAAAATCTTACTTTCATTCAAATCTTCATTTTCTCTTAGATTTGAATGCAAAACTGAACCAAAGTAAGTCATTTCGATTACTTGTGCAAAAGTTTCATGATCTTTCAAGATACCTCCACAGGCTTTCGCGATAAGAAGCATTGTTTTCGCATGGAAGTTTTTTTTATGACTGCTTTCGAAGTACTTGTTGATTTTTTCTAAGGTCTTCAAATCGATTTTCAACTAAATTGAACTTACTGACTGGCAGATATGTTCTTCGATGTCAGAAACAAAAGGTTGTAGAAATTTGTTGAGTTTTTCAAGGTTTTCATTCAAGGCAACTGTAGAAACTTCGAGTTTTTTCGCGGAGCTGAGATTTTCAAGCTTGAAAAAAGGATGACTTGACAAGTTGTTTTGACTGCTAAGAATGCATTTTCTTGAGAACTCGTTAGAAACACTGAATAATCTATGAAGCATTTTTAATACAGAGTAAAATAATATCTTAATGCAAGTCGAGGAAAAAATATCCCCCTGGGCAAGTGAAAATCAGAAATTTTCAAAGGAAAAAAGAAATTCTTATAAAGTTGAAATCAGAAGAAATAAAAGAAATGCTTTGTTTAATGCGAAAAGAGGAATTGTTGTACCCGGGTCTATCATGGTCTTACCTGATTTGCCTGATTTTTTTGGAATTGATGAAAAATTGACGGATTTGGAAAAAGTTCTGACTTGCAAGTGGAAGTTGGAGGAAAAGGACTGTTTTTCATTTAAAGTCTTGAAATATCTCAGTTGCAACTTGGATACTTTCAGAGAAGATTTCATTGGAATAGTTTTTGGAGTAGGCCTCGTCCCGGTTTTGAAGCAATTTTTGAATTTAAAAGAAATGGAGGAAAATTTGAGGGAAGCTTCAGGGATTATCTGTGGAATTACTTTCGCTCCTCATGAATATGTAAAAATCTTGGTGAAAAATGATATAATTCTCTCATTAATTCTCACTTCTTGTCACAGTTCAATTGAAATCGCTGCTAACTGCATTTGGGGACTCAGTAATATTATGATGGACTGTAAAAAGTACTGGAATTACGTGATGGATAGAAAATTCTCAGAAAATTTTCAGAGTTTTTGTAAAAGGTTTAATAGTTGTTCTGATATCTGGAAAAAAACAGTGATGCTTGGGATTAAAGCGCTTTTAAGCTATAAAGACGAGTGTTTTTTCAGTGATTTTGTGAATTCTTTAGAAACTTTGAAGATTATGAATAAAAAAGGCTTTGAATGGAAAAGTTTAAATGTTTTAATGAATCTTGCTAAAGACCCTAGTCAATTAGAACTAATAGAAAGGTATGGCTACCTCAATCACTATTTCGAGGCACTTTATTTTGAAGGAGAAACTTTAATGAATGGACTGGAATTCTTAGCTTCTGTTAAATTTGAAGACTCAAAATCAATTGAAACTTTAATTCAATACAACCTTCTTGAAAAGCTTTCAAAAATATTCGACTCTTCAAATTTCTCTGAAGTTGAATTAGCCTTCTGGGCTTTTGACTGTTTTTTAAGAAATAACCCAAATTGTGTTTCTTATGTTGTTGGAAATAAAATCACAGATAAAGTTTGTTTATTTCTGATGCATCCTAATGAAAAAGTTAGACTTGAAAGTAGCTTTGTGATGCTTAATTTGATTACAAATTGTGATAAAATCATTATTAGGACGTTTCGGATGAATGAAACTGAAAGTCTTTTGATGCAAGGACTGAAGTTTCCTGACCCGGAATACCTGAAAAACACTTTAAACTGCTTGAAAACCCTCAGCCGATATATCCCGATTCAAGAAAATTGTCTTTTTCAGTTTATAAACAAGCTGGAGTTTCACGCAAATCCGGAAATAAAAGCCTTAGCATCTGAGGTTCTTAACATAAATTTTAGCTAAGATTTGCTTATAATGGAAAAAAAACTACGCGCGGGGATTTGTGGAGTGATCACTGTTATCACTTTTTTAGTCTTCAACCAGGACTTGACAACTAGTTTTCTTGTCTCTCTTTCGATGTACTTTTTCCTTGAAAGTTATTATTTGAAAGCGGCTTCGAATGCTCATCTTTTCATTAGAAAAGAGCCGCCTTGTGAAGAAGAGAGGATTCTTGAAAGAAATGAGGGAAAAAAAGTGGATAGTAAGAAAACTGACGTTGAAACCAGTGACTTTTCAATCAACACCAACTTAAACTCTGAATCAGATTTAAAGTCATTTCCTGCAGATTCTCTAAAAGTCCCTCAAGCCGAAGTCAAAGTCTCATCAACCATGACCGAAACTCTAGAAAACCCAAAAATCGACCAGAAAGCCGAAGACACCCAAACCGAACCCAAACAATATTCCGAGGCTTCAACATCCAACCACATTGAACAAAAAGACGACTTCACTTCAATATCTCTAAAATTTCAAGATTTTTCATGTCTAGTTGAAACTCCTGAAAAAAAATCATATTTTACCCTTTCTTCTCAAGGATTTATATCAATTTCAGGAAAAGTGATAAAAAAACGTCCAGCTTTAATCCAAACTGAAAATTTTCTGAAATTTTCTGAAACTCAAACTGAAACCAAAACTTTTAAAGATGTTGAAGTTCAGGTCTGGGTGATGCAAGATGAACAAGAAGTAAACACGACTCAATCCTTGGCCAGGACTTTTCAAGAAAGCAGGCCGAGGTCAGAGTCAGTTGAGGTAATTCATGAGGACTACTACCAGAAGGAACTTTTGATAAGTGAACTTTTGTTTGAAAGAGTTACAAGTAAAACTGGAAACGTGAATTATTTATTCAAGACTCACTTGGAAACTGAACTGAATGTCTTGAAACCTTTTCAATACCCTCCTTATTGCATTAGTCTTCTTGACTGGACCCAAAGTGACTTAACCCAGATGAATTATGATTTACTAAAAGAAAGATTTCAGAACAGTGAAAGAGTCGTGAAAATTAGAACTAATGAGTTCAAACCTGTTGAAGTTAACAGTTTCATTGATGATAGCGATTTCCAGTCATTATTTTTCGGAGTTTTCACGAACTTGCTCAGTCATTCTTCAATTTACTTGATTGACTCATCGAAACTTTCAGAAAGTTTCATCACTTCACTGAAGCTGAAATGGAAAGTTCTAAAAGACTTCTCACCTATTTTCTTCTTGCACTTAACAACCAGTCTAGAAAACTCGGCACAGAATTTAAGTCAAAGATTTTCAGAAGAATTTGGAATGAAAAGC
Organism: Stentor roeselii; assembly: GCA_006503475.1. Classification (NCBI taxonomy): domain Eukaryota; phylum Ciliophora; class Heterotrichea; order Heterotrichida; family Stentoridae; genus Stentor; species Stentor roeselii. The sequence continues at coordinate 159,724 of RSEH01000081.1, read as the reverse complement.
GAATTAACCCATGCAAAAATCGCATTTTTTGATAATAGTTTTAAAGTTTTTCATTTAGAAGCTGGAAAATCTGCTAGTTTTAACTTTATTGAAGAAAAAATCCTCAGTTTTGAGTTTTTTAATAACTTCATTCGTGATGAGTTCGACTTTGCTGAGTATTGCAAAGAACATCTGAAAAAATGCTTAAAACTGATTTTAAAGACTGAAACTCAAGGAAAAATTTCATCTTCATCACAAGTCGAAGACTACGGCTTTCAAATTTCAACGAAATACAAAAACTTCTCAACAGTCCCTACAAGTCTAATCGAAAAAGAACTAAAAAATCCAAACCTTTTAAAAGTTTCATCAATTTCAAGAAAAAATCTGATAATCGAGTCTATTTTTCAGTTCACTCCATCTTTACCTTCTCTTTCAACCCGTCCACTTTCTTTTATTTTCCTTTCCCTTCCCGAGCAGACCATTTCCGACTTATTCCTTCCAAGTCATTTCAACAGTCAAATCTTAGAAGTTTCAAGTAAAATTTCTCCTTCAGGTATTCAAGACGAGCTCTTTAGTCAACTTTCATCATGGGTTCTTGGAAGTTTCTTATCAGACTTCTTAATCCTCATAATCGACTTCTGCAAAATGCCAGATTTGCATCACAGTGACTTGATATTAAAATTCCTTTCAGCTTTAAAAGACTCCGAAAAGCCGATTCACATTTTACATAAAACAAGTGATTCAATAAGTTACACCCAGTCACTTTCAAGAATCACTGAACTGGTCACAGCAGTCTTACCGAGCGACAGGGCGATTTTTCATGAAGAGATCACAGACAACAGATCAAAAAACTCTGAAGTCTTAGAAAATATCAAAGACCAGATGAATGACAACTTGTTCGACCCTGACAGTTCTTGGGACTTGAAAGAAACTTGTAAGTCTGCCTTTGAAAATACTGTTGAAATGTTGATGCTTATTCAAAATACTAGAAAAAGAGAACTTTTAACTAAGGCTGAACTTGAGTTGCATGAAGATGCTTTTGTTGCGAAATGTGAATTGGAACCTACTTGGAAGGCTGAGGTCAGGGCAGGGTTTCAACAGTTTCCTTTGAAGAATATTGTTTATGTTTCTCCTGCTCAGTATCATATTGATCAGAATATTTCGGCAACTGTTTATTCAACTCTTGTTCAGGATTTTCAAGACCATCTGGTAAAAATCGCTGTGTTTAGCAATTTGCCTGCTGAAAAACTTTCACATCTTTATTTGGCTGAACTTGGGTTTTGCTTTGCTCAGAATAAGGAAGATACACTTTTGGTCTTTCCGTCTTCTAGGGTTGTTATGACTTCTGCTTCTAATCATTTGAATACTCAGGAGTTTAATTCGATATTTCTGCATAAATTTATTGAAAAAATAGCGGATTGCTTAATTGTTAGTCTTTTTTATAGACAGGGAAAAGCTTTAGAACCTTTTGATGGATTTGCGGGAATTTCTGCTGCTTTGGGTGGAAGGAAGGCGAGTAAGCCGATCATGATTTTGCATCATTTCGACGGAGTAGGCGAAATGGCTGACTATTCCTTATTTTTCCATCAAGCTATAAAAGACTTTGACAAGAAAATAAGTGAATGGACAGGACTAGCTGCTTTAAACGACGTGCAAATAAAAGAAAGCATGAATGAAGGTCTCTACGCTTTCGACGTTTCAAAACAAGTGATCCATCGTCTTGTAGTTTCCAGTTCAGAGGAGATTTGGAAGTGGTATAATGGAGTTTTATATAAAATCATGCATAACGCTGCACTTAAGACTCAGATAAAGCCTTTAGTCCCTGCAACCCAAGAAGCTTTTGCCTCAACTTTGAAAGAAACTGTCCTGATATTCGAAGATGAAAACGTGGTGGACCCTGATATTCAGGTCAGTAATTATCTTGAAATGAGCTGGAAAGCTATTCATAGCTTTTCATTCAAGGTCTTCGCGGATATCTTGCCTTTGTGGACAATAACTTCTAGAGTTTAATTAGTGAGTATTAGAGGATTTTAGTTTTTATTTTGAAAAGGCCATTGATTAATTTCAATAATGATAAATGAGATTGAATTTTTTAGAGACCCGTATTCAGGAAAATTAATAATCCTAAAAAAATAGGAAAAATATTTATGGAAACTACAGAAATTAGAAAACCTTAAAAATTATGAATGGCCTTAAAAGGAAATTTTAGAGCCTCACTTACAAAAACAGAAGAAAAGCTCTTTAAAAGAGTGAAAAAAAGATAGTTCTTCATATGTACAATTCTTAATTTGTAAAAGTTACAGACCATAGAAAAAATCAACTCAAACAAAAGAGAAAGCATTCAGTACTAAAGAATAAGTAATAAATGAACGATATTTAAACCCTAAATAAATGCAGTTTGTTTTTAATATAGAAATCAACCTGATATCAGAACCTTATAGAAAAATGAAGTTACAAAACCAGCATTGCACTAATGAATTCCACCAGAAATTCACTAAAAATATCATAAATCCTAAAACATTAAGAAATTGAAATCTTTAATTATTCAAGGCAATTAAACTAGTTTACCCTTCTTTCTAAATATTTACAATCAACAAACCCAACTCTTCTAAAAATTAAAAAACTAAAATTCAAATCATTCTAACTACTTAACTATTTTTTAAGGGTTCTAACCCTATCTTCAATAGTCTTGATACTTCTGAAGATATTATTGACATGTTCATCACTGACATGATCAACAGTATTTTCAATTTTTTCAATTCTCCAAATGAGTTCTTCAAGTCTTTTATTTTCAACTTTTTTTCCTTGTTTCTGAGTATGTTTATTAACAATAGGTACAAGTTTCTGTGCAGGGTCATTATTCTTCACCGACTTTTCAATATCTCTGATATTCTTCTTAGGATACCTTCTCCACTTCAACAGTAAAGTAGTAGCTTGTTTATTAGTAATTCCAGGTAATTCTTCTAACTCCTTCTGAAGTCTATCTTGTTCTTCCTTCATCCTTTGCATGCTAGACTCATATTCTCTCTTTCTTGCTTGTTTTTCAGCGATTTTCTGACTCATGATTCCGATTTGTCGATCTCTTTCCCTGGCAATCGCCATTTCAAGTGCATTTAATTCTTTTTGATGGTCAGCAATGAGTTTATCCATCTGTTCTTTTGTCATAAGTCCTCTTCTCATAAGTTCTTCTTTTTCTTTCCTCTGCCTTTCAAGAATCGCTCTTTTCTTGTCTTGTATTTCTTTTTTCATTCTTTCTTTTTCTTCTCTTTCCTTGTCTTTCCTGATCATGTCTTCGATTTCTCTTTGTTTTAATGCTCTTTGTTCTTCCAGTTCTTTTTTCTGCTTTTCGAGGAACTCTAGACGTTCTTTTCCTTCTTTTTCGATTTCTTCTCTTTCTTTTTTTAGACGTGCTTCGAGTTCTAGGGTGTTAGGGTCTTTTTTATGAAGGTGCTTTCTCATTTCAGCTAATTGGGAATCGATTAGGGCGAGAAGTTCGTCTTGGTTCTTTTTTTGCTGGTCTTTCCAGTCATCTTCTTGCATTTTTTCGAGTTTTTTCATGTAGAAGTAGTCTAGTTTTGAAAGGGCTTCGTTTTCTTCTTTTTGGATACGTGCTGTGGTCTCAGCGTCTCTTCCTGCTGCTTTGATTTTTTCTTTGTATTCGTTTCGGAGAAGTTCTAAGTCTTTTATTTTCATGTTCATTACTTCTTGAATGGTCCTCTTTTGCCGATTCCTAACTTTCTTCTTAAGTTTTTTATTAAGTTCAATCTGTTCATTTTCATGTTTTTCCTCAAGCATAGCCTGAATCGCTTTAGCCTTCTGATCCTCGGGTAGTCTTCCCATAGCTTCCTTAATAGCAGCTTCAAGACTAGCAGCCCTATCAGCTTTAACTTTTTCCCTTGCATCCTTTTCGGCTTTTTCCCTTTCTTTTTCCTGTTTCTCTTTAATTTCCCTGATTTTTTCCTCTCTTTTTTTCCTCCTCATATCAAGTCTGGTATCCAAATTTTTCTTCTGTTCCAAACTTTGTTCATCATTAATTTCCTTGAGTCTTTGTTCAGTTTTCCTCAAATCATTCATCAGCTCTTCTCTTTCCTCTTCAGTTGCCGAGTCAAGACTAGCCACAAGTTCTTTTTTCTGTTTTTCAAGTTGTGCCTTTTGTTGTGTAATTTTACTTTCCGTAATCGAAGAATTTCTCATCATTTTCGCAACTTCCTGTTCTTCCTGTTCCTTCAAAGCTTTTTCCGCTTCAACGATTTCTTTTTTCTGTTTTTCTTCCAATTCACGTAAAGCCAAGTCATCATTTTTCTCAACCAGTACAGGCATGACACTAGCGACGACTTCTTGTGCTTCGATTTCAAGTCTTCTCTGATTTAAATTAAAGACTTCAACTTTATGTTTCGCTTCAAGGTCAGCAGTAGTCTTTGCTTTGTCTTCAGCGATTTTTGCTTTTCGGTTTCTTTTCTTTTCTTCGATTCTTCTGGCGAGGTCCTGTTGTTGGCGGATCTGATTCATTGTGAGGTTCTTTTCAAGTGATTGGATTTCTAGTTCGTATTGTCTGAAGAGCTCCTGTTGTTTTTCAGGGTTTATAGCGACGCCTTCTCGTAGCTTGTTTTGAAGCTCGATCGCTTTTTGACCGTGAAGCTGCCGGGCCATGTCGAATTTGTCTTCGTTGATTTCGTTGTCGAGTTGGACTTCTGCGTTTTCTAATTCGATGTTTATTTGTTTTTTCTCGTTTTGGTGACGCTTTTGAGTTAATTTCTCGTCAGATTCTAACTCTTGCTTTTTACGCTCGAGTTCTCGTCGTTTTTGAGCACGGTCTGCGAGCTTTTTGCTTAGATCTGAATCGTGCTTTGATTTTTCGAGTTTTAGGTTGTGGTCGAGTTTGCTTAGCTCTGAGTTTAACTCGTTCATTAGTTTTTGCTTGTCTTGCTCGAGAAGGTCTTCGTTTACTGCTATGTCGTTTAGGGCTTCTTGGTAGTCGACTTCTGAAGATGCTCCGGTTCGCAGGTCATGATGATAATCAACACTAACCCCACTAGCCGCAGTAGCCGGTTTATGATACATGGGCCTAATCGGATTAAGCAGGGATTCCATCAAATTCTTCAAATCCTCAGCCTCTTCTTCCAAACGATTAAGACGATCCGCAGTTTCCGCATCATTATCTTCCATAAATCTTCTAAACATTCCATTGTTATCCCTGATTTTATCTTTAATAGCCTGCATCAAAGCAGCATCAATTAAATTTTTCTCTTCTTTTTCAGAAGGAAGTTCATAGTCCGCCGATTCAGGAACTTTTTCATTAAGCATGTCTTGGATTTCTTCTGCTTCAGATCCTGAACTTTCCGCTTCTTTTCCTTCAATGATGACTTTTTTTGTGTTTCGAGGACCGACGTCGTCTTTAATATCAAGAATTTGATTTTCGTCTCGATATTCGACGTGCTTTAAACCTGGCTGAGACCAGACTAGTTTAGAGTAATAGTAAAAGAAACCCGTGAAGACAAGGATGGTGAAGACTAAGAAACCCATTATTCCGTATACAACAATCCAGTCTACTGTTAGAACGATGTTGTCGTCGAGCTTCACACCGAGAAGGTGAAGAGATGATGTCATCCTTGGCTGGATGAAAGCGGAACCGAATGGACATTGTTGATCTGAACGCATCACTCCGACTATTATTTGTTGGTCTCGGTCTTTGTTGTCGGCGAAGATGTAAATTCCTGCTTCTTTGAAAGTGAATCCGAAAGAACTGTAACTAACTTCTCCGTCTTCAATATCATTTTTTAGCTGAGTGAATTTTGAATAGTCGAATTTTTTGTTGCTGTTTAATAATGAGTCCTTTAGGTAGACAGGGAAATTATCAGATGTAACTGAAAAAACCATTGTATCTCCTTCACTAATACATACAACTGGGTTTTCAACTGAATTTGTTTCATTAGTATCTTTGAGTTTTCTTGATTTTTCATCAAATTTAAGGACATTCGAATAGCCATACTCACCGTTGAATTTATTGTCGAAGTTCATTGAAACGATTTGACAAGATGAGGAACCACAATCGATTGACCCTGCAAAATTTGGTATTTCTGAAATCTTCTTCGAAGTAGAAGTTCCGTCAGACTTTGTTTCAATAATACTTCCATCAGGTCCTAATGAATATTTCGTGGATTGGTCTCTGCATTCAACACCGCAAATAGAAGAAAGGTCAGTAACATCTTCACATTGACAAGTTCCTGTAGAAACATCTCTAGCACCTTTCCCATTACAAAAATCATCACAGTCATTTTTGCTTCTACAGTCTCCGAGTTCATCCCTGACTTGTCCTTCTTCACACCTATCATAAACAATTTCTAAGCAATCATCAGTCCCATCTTTATCACTCTGATCATTTCCACTAGAGTCAATATACTCAAACCCAACCTGACAAACACATCTCTTAAACTCTTTCAAATAAAGTCTTTTATTTCCTTTACATTTACAATTAGTGCTTCCTTCCACACTACTCGAAGAGCTGCTACAATCAGTACAATTAATAGAAGCAACTTTATCACTATAAGTATTTACAGGGCATTTTTCACAATCATTTAAACTTCCAAGAGTTTCATTTAGACTGAAAGTTCCCATGGGACAAGGAATAGGTTCAGTGATTCCACTGGGGCAATAATATCCTTTTCCACATTTATATCCGTTGTAAATGTCTCGATCGTCTGGGTTTGGCACACTGGCGCCTTCAAGACAAATGTACCCCGGGTCACAGTAAAGACATTCGATCCACCCTGTTAATGAGTACATTCCAGGAGGGCAGGTTCCACATTCAGTCGATTCATCTGAATTTATGGTTTTGGCCATTATTGCGTATTTACCTGCTGAGCAGTAAATTGGAACGATTGATCCTATTGTGGGAGTTGATGATACGGAAGTCACTGGACAGATTGTACCGAAGGGACATAGAAGGGGAGGGTAGTCGTCCATTGGGTATTCGTATTCTTGGCAGTAAAAACCGATTGGGCAGGGGGTTGGCTCACTTGATTGATAATCGCAGAAGTACCCTTCACCGCATGGTGTAGGAATACTCACCCCAGTTTTACAATAGTTTCCGATACTGCACATTGCATACCCTGTTGACATTTCTTCACAGTAAAAACCTTCTGGACAAACATTCAGATCTGGTATGCTTCCAGCGCTTGCACCTGGTGAGTAATATTTTTCCGGTGCTTTCACTGGCAGCTGAGCTCCGGACGGGCAATAATAACCTGGAGTACAAGGGAAGTCTTTGTAATTACCGATACCTGCACGGTCACAAATATAACCAGATGGACAGATAGTACAGACTGATTCAGATGAAGCCATGGTTGCTGTTGAGTAATATCCTTCTTTGCATAGCAAGGGAGTGCTTGAACCTTCAGGACAATAAGCTCCAGTAGGACAAGGTTTAGGTACAGGATCATTAGGAATACAATAATACCCTGCTTCACAATATTTACAATCATCAACAGTTTTTCCTCCTTTTTCCTTTCTAAACTTTCCCTCAGGACAAGGAATAGGAATAATAGTTCCAAGCAAGCAATAATGTCCTTCAGGACAAGGCGATCCAGATCCTGTATTAGTATAAGAGTCAGGGTCTTCTTTATTACATCCAGACCTACAAAAATACCCAGCAAGACATTGATCCTTGATTTCTCCCTCATCACAATAGTACCCAGAAGGACAAGGCATGCACTGGTCCTTGCTTTGAAGTCCAGTCTTCTCAGTGTAAGTCCCTGCCGGGCAGTAGTTAGTGCTGGTCTTGGTCCCTTCAGGACAATAAGCTCGAGCAGGGCACTCTACAGGGTCCGTGATGCCTGCTGAGTTATAAAGACAATAATAACCCCTAGGACAAGGCAAGCAGTCACTTTGGCCTTCGAAGGGGTTATAATACCCTGAAGAACATGGCTGTTTTGAACTGTCTGAAGTGCCTGCAGGGCACTTGTAACCTACTGGGCAAATTGTAGGTGTTATTGTTTTCACGTCACAGTAAAAACCTGCTGGACACTCTTGACATGAACTTTGAGCTTCTAAGTTTTGAAAGGTTCCTTCTGGACAGTCTTTTGAAGTTGATGACCCTGCTTCGCAGTAAGTTCCTTGAGGACATTTGTTGGAAGGGTTCTTTTGGATTGTGCTGCCTGATGGGCAGAAGTAGCCTCCTCCACAAACTCCTGAAAATGTTTTCGCTGCTTTTCTTGCACAGTAGTAACCTGCTTGGCAAGTTAGGCAGTGGGATGAATCGGATTTACCTTGGGAAGGCTGGTATTTACCGATTTCGCATGGGATTGGATATGTGGAACCTGTCGGGCAATAATATCCTGCTGGGCAGATTGCTCCAGTGATTTTGTCAGTAGGTTTTTTAGAAATAGCTCCTTCCATGCAGTAGTATCCTTCAAGACAGTCACCTGTTGGAGCACTCAATCCTTTGGTTTCACAGTACTTTCCTGGAGTGCATTTAATTGCAGAAGTACTTCCAGTTGGGCAGTAATAACCTTTTGGACATATTCCACCTTCAGCATCTTCAGTAGGTTTGTTTTTTGTTGTAGCTCCAAGACAGTAATAACCTTCGAAGCAGTCACCTGTAGGTGTGCTGGCGGCTTCTGAGCAATATTTACCTGGCGGGCAATCCATGCATTGAGATACTTTCCATCTACCAAGGACATTCGTAAAAGTACCAGCAGGGCAAGGCTGATGATCAGTTGAGCCTTTCGGGCAGTAGTATCCAGTTTCACACTGAGTAGGAGTAACAGTTTTTTCAGTTTTACAATAATACCCTTCCGGGCATTCTTTACACTCTTTCTGAAGTGTTCGATCCTGATAATACCCGACTGGGCAGTTTCTTTCAGCTGAGCTGCCTTCAGGGCAGTAATGTCCAGCTGTGCATTTAAAATCTTTTGGCATAAGTTCGTAGTTTCCTCCAGAGCAGTAAAAGCCTTCTGCACATAAGCCTGTCACCTTGGACAGTCCGACACTTCCGCAATAATATTTTGCAGTGCATGGGAGACAAGCATTGGAATCTACCTGAGTGAAAAAACTGTTGTAGGTTCCCTTTGGACATGGAATCGGTGACTGACTACCAGCTGGACAGTAATGACCTTTGGGACATTTATTTCCAGTTGTTCCATCTGAAGGAGTTTTTGTAGTAGCTCCTCCAATACAATAATACCCAGCATCACAATCACCTGAAACAGTATGAATTAAATCACTTCCACAATACTTTCCTCCATCACATTTAAGCGCATAAGCACTGCCAGCAGGACAATAATATCCCTTCACACATCTACCTCCATTACTATCTCCTGGGTAATCCGCAATAGGTTCCTGCAATTTCGATCCTTTTTTACAGAAATATCCTTCAGAGCATTTATCATTAGTAGTATCAATTGAAGATTTTCCTGTTGTTCCACAAAAGTACCCAGGTGGGCAATCAATGCATTCTCCTTCAGATCTGAGTCCTTCTCGAGGACTGTAAGTTCCTTGAGGACAAGGGTACTGAAATTTCGATTCGGTTCCTTCGGGACAGTAGTACCCAGCAGGACATAAGAAAGACTCAAAATAACCTGTTTCAGTCACGCAGTAGTAACCTGCTGGACAGGTTTTGTAATCATGTTTCCTTAGCTCATCTTGGTAATGCCCTACAGGGACTGAGGTAGGTTCAGAGGAACCAGAAGGACAGTAAAAACCTTTTTTACAGTAATTTATTTCAGTACCTTCTGTTGGTCTTGGAACTTTTGTACCGAAAACATCACCTGATAAGCAGTAGTATCCAGGGTCACAATCGCCTTCAACACTATCAAGGCCAGTATTTTTACAATATTTCCCCGCATCACACGGAACACATTCACTAACGCCAGAGCTAATTTCATCTGGATTATAAGTACCCGACGGGCAAGCCACTGGCAAAGGAGACCCTTGTTCACAATAATGACCAGTAGGACATTGTCCATAATTTCCATCAGTATCATCATAAGTATCCGGTTTTTTCGACTTGCCTCCAAAAGTGCAGTAATATCCAGGATCACATTGTCCAGTCACAGCACTTAACCCAGCCTTTAAACAATATTTTCCTGGAGTGCAATAGTTGCAATCATCTTGAGTTGTCAGTCCTAATCGAGGGTTGAAAGTTCCAGCAGGACATGACGAGTAGATATCAACTCCAGCAACGCAATAGTAACCTACTGGGCATATTGTTGGCTCAATCATTTGTTTTGAAGGACAGTAGAAACCTTCTCTGCAGGTTGTGCAGGCACTTTGGGCGTATAGTCGATTGTAGGTTCCTATTGGACAAACTGTTGGTTCACTTTGAGCTGCCTCTGAATAGTAGCCTGGATAGGAAATCTTCATTTTGGACCAGTATGAACCGATTGGACAGTAGTACCCAGCAGTGCATTCGTTTTGATTAGCAACAGTTTCATCACCGTAGCAATAATATCCAGCTTCGCAGTCTCCACATCCAGTAACATCTTTAGCCCCTTGATTTGGATTGTAAGTTCCAGGTGGGCATTTACGTTGAGTGATAAAACCAGGCTGGCAGTATCCTCCAGCTTGACAGGTAGAGCCTCCTCCAGAACTTAAAGTGCTTCCAGCTGCACAAACGAACCCAGGAGCGCAGGTTCCATCAGCTACTAAAAGTCCAGGTTGTGTACAATATGAACCTTGTGGGCAGCTACTACAATCAGTACTTGCTTTAAGCCCTTCACTAAGGCCGATCTTACCAGCTGGGCAAAACGTCGGAAGAGATACTCCGGATGCACAATAGTAACCTACTGGACAGATAACAGGGTCAGCTGTTCCAAGTTTACAATAATACCCAGCAGGACAATCCAGGCAGCTTGAAGATGATGTTGCTCCATAATCATGTACATACTTCCCAGCAGGACAAGGAGTGTTGTATGGGCCAGCTGATCCTGCATCACAATAATAGCCTGGCTCACACTTCCCTGTAGCTGAGGCAGAGCCGAGAATACTGTAAGAGCCTGCTGCAACATTCGTACAATCTGAAGATAATGATTTTCCTGTTGATCCTTGGATTTTTCCTGCAGCGCATGGTGTTGCCTCACTTGAAGTGGCTGCGCAGTAGTAACCTGCTGGACATACAGTTTCTGATGAACTACCTTCTGGACAGTAAGTTCCTGCACTACAACTGGTTTTGCTGCCGCTGGCACAATAATATCCACCAGGACATTTTTCACATACATAGCTTCCAGCTAAAGAATAGTAACCATCTGCACACACTGTTTCAGAACTACTTCCTGCAGGGCAATATTTGTTTGCTGAGCATTGTGTGCAAGAACTAGAGCCGGAACTCGAGGAATAATAACCAGGAGGACAAGGTACTGGATGGCCAGAACCTTTAACACAAAAGAAGCCTGGAGGGCAGTCTTGGCATTCCGATGAAGCAGTTGCATTGTAGTAAGCCATGAACTTTCCTGCAGCACAAGCGTTTGTTTCTAGATCAGGTGTAATAGAAGAAGTAGGACAGACATATCCAGGCGAGCAATATCCTGAGATATATGCAGCTCCTCGGGCGCAATAACGTCCCGCAGTGCATGCTGCACAATTAGAACTATCTGTATTGCCAGTTGACCATGAATAACTTCCAGCATCACAAGGATTATTATGAGAAAAAGCTGTGGAAGTTGGGCAATAATGACCTCGGGGACATTTGATTATATCACCAGTAGTTGATCCAAGTTGGCAATAATACCCTTGAGTACATGACCCACAACCAGAGACTGAGACCGCATTAGTTGCATCAGAAAATGTGCCAGCAGGACAAGGGAACTGCTCAGCGTGTTCAGTTCCTGCTGGACAGTAATGCCCGGCGCTACATGCATTAGTAGTTCCAACTGTTTGACCGTAATTTGTGCAAGAATATCCTGCTGTGCAAGTACTACACGCATCCCACATAAATCCTCCTCCTGTATTCGTGTTGAAGGTACCAGGTGGGCAAGGCATCTTGAATGAACCAGGTGGACAAAAAGACCCAGCAGCACAAATAGTGCAATCTGAAGAATCATCGCTATTCGCAGGTGAGGTATAACCCGGACTGCACCATTTCGGATAATAAGAATTAGCTTCACAATAATACCCTCTAGGACACTGCAACTCAACAGAAGCTCCTTGATAACAATAATACCCTGCAGTACAAGCAACACAATCCGAAACTTGATCTTGAGTTCCAGAGTTTTCCTTATATCCAACAGGGCACGGGAAATTATCAGGAACATAAGAATAAGCTGGACAATAATGTCCTTTAGGACATGCGACAGGACTAGAAGTTTTTTTCGGACAATAATACCCAGCAGTGCAAGCAATACAATCAGAAAATTCATCTCCTCCAGTAGACCCGTAGTAATACCCACTCGGACACGGCTGTTGATTTGAACCTGAATTCTGAGTGACGCCGATTGGAAAGCAGACACTTCCAGCAGCGCAAGTCGTGGGTGTTGCAGGATCATCACATTGGTACCCTGCAGTGCAAGACGTGCAAGAAATGAAAGGCGAGACACTTGTAAGTCCTCGATGACAGGTCTTGGCCCCGTTGTTAACTAAATTAGAGTACTTTCCCGCGGTAGTCACTTGAGTGCATGAAGTGCCTTCGACTGAAACTGCGTAGTAACCTAAACTGCATTGAGTACATGCAGAGCTTCCAGTACTTGATGCGTACCAACCTGGGGGACAAGCTTTTCGAAACATTCCGTCGCATTGGTAACCAACTGGGCATATAGTGCAAGTGGAAGTTGAAGCAAGATAATAATAACCAAGTCCACATCCAGTAGTTCCACCTCCATAAGTCATGATGTCGATTGTTACACATTCCATCCAACCTTCTAAGGAATATTGAGATGATGTGCAGGCTGTTGATCCACTCCCTGTGCAAGAATAACCCACTGGACAGTAGTTGCAGTAAAGAGCACCTGCTGATGAATAGGAATATGGGTCGCAAGGAATTGGAATTGGAGTCGCTGGGTCTGGACAGTAAAAACCTTTGGGACATTGAGTGCAGGATGATGAACCTAATGGAGCGTAATAACCTGATGAACATGCGGATGGAAGGGATGATCCTCCTGAGCAGGAATAACCTGGTGGGCAGATGTACATACTGTGGCCTTTGTTCATTAGATAAAATCCTGCAGGGGCTGATGAGATACTTCCTCCTGCTTTATCGCATGGAACTCCGGAGCAGGATGAACATACTCCGACACCTTCTGCTGATGTGTAACCGTCGGCACATGGCTTTGGCATTGTACTGCCTGAACAACTATGGTCAGGAGGACAAGGCAAGCAATTCCAAACCCCTAAAGGAGAATAATACCCAGTAGTACAAGCAGTTTTTTCTTCATAAAGTGTAGGACACTCATACCCCAAAGGACAAAGTTCACAAGTACCAGACCCAGGAGGCCAAGCATAAAGTCCAGCCTTGCAAGGATGAACAGCAGTGACTTTAATACTCGAAGACGGTACCGGAGTGATCGAATTATAATTAGCATCACTCGAACTAACCGAATGAGAAATCGTGATCGAGTACTTCAAATACCTCGGAGTTGAACTTTGAACAGAATACAAAGAAACACTTTGAGGAACATCATAATTCGTTGAGTCAAACGTAAGAACACTTGGAGAAAACTTGATAGTACTTCCTGTAGAACTCAAAGTCACTGTCACTGATGATGTCGGCTCAGATGTTAAAACAATTGAATATGAACCTCCTTGACTTTCTTGAAAAACTACTGATTCTGAGATTAACACTTGAGGGTTGCTTAATTTTATGACGTAAATTTTAAAGGAACTTGGAAGACTTGATGGACTGGTCCAGGACTTGTCTGAAGATGATGATGAAAATGTTAAGGAGTATACGTTTGAACCTGCCTCGTTCACACTACTCACTGATGATGTCACTGTCATTGATTGAGCTGTGCCGTAGTCGGAGGATGTGAAGGTTAGGGTTGTGGTGGAAAGTGTGAGGGAAGAGTGAGTGCTGAAGGTTAATGTCACGTCTGATGATGGAGCTTTTGATAGGTAAAATGTTGTGCTTGTTGAACCTCCTTCTTTTAAGGTTGGAGTTGAGGACATTACTACGTATGTGTCTGTGGCATCGTAGATTGTCACTGTGAAGACTCCTGAAGATATTGCCGTTGCTGGGGAAGTGAAGTCAACATTTGAACTCGAGTGAGAGATGGTCTTAGTTGTCGATCCTACTAAAGTCGTTTCTTTTACAGTCACAGTCACAGTCTGGGCAGTATTCGCTGATGTGAAGCTGAGTGAACTCACACTTAAAGTGAACTGGTTTGAATCAGAGTTTGTAATCGAAATCACTTCGGATATTGCTGTTGAGTACTTCAAATAAACAGTGTAGGTTAAAGTGTCAGGCTCCTGAGCCCAGACTTTAGCTGGAGTGATAACTGCTGTATTTTTATCTATAGTTAGAGTGATCGAAGTGGAGGCTGTGCCATGAAGAACCGACAAAGTTTGCGACCCACTTGCAGTGAAGTACATTGTATATGAAATTATTCCTGTACTTGAAGATCCAGTAGTCGTTCCCGCGATGTTCCCCGATAAAGTACCAGAAGCTGAAGATGTGATCAAGTTAAGAGAATTATCATAATACATTGATCTGACCGTGATTTGATGATTTATTATAAGATCTCCAGTATATGTCAAGGTGACTGAATTTCCAGATGTCACAGTCACCGAACTGTATCCTGTCACACTTCCATCTGTAGCTTTAATCACTTTGACACCATTCGATGAGAACTGTAAGCTTGAAAACGTGTAAGTTTTAGTGACTGAAGTCGAACTTGCACCACTGATTGAAGTTCCTGAGTCTTCAGTCAAGGAAATTGAAGTAGAGGGCTCATAAAAGTTTCCATCATCTCCAATCAAATCGACTTTAACATCGAAAGTTGAAGAAGCAGCTACGGTGTATACAGATGGAGTAACTTTGATGCTTACAAGTGAGTTTGTGACAGTGAAACTTGAAGAAGATACACCTGTTTTCATGCCATTTGCAGAAGCCACTAAATAAAAAGTTCCTTTCGTCAAAACCTTAAGACCTGAAAACGTAATTGCCCCAGAACTAAGCGTCCCACTAATAGTCCCACTAATCTTTCCTCCAGGACTAAGTGACAAAGTGACACTATCAGTAGATGAAAGGTCAGCTTGTGATCCTCCCGACTCAAGAAGTTTTAAATTAACACTAAAAGAATCCGAGCTTGACGAAGGCTAATTATTTCTTACATAAGTATCAGAACCCGAAAAAGTAAGAGTCCCTTCAGTTACAGTGATCGACTGAGAAGCTGTAATTGAAGTAAAATCACTGCAAGTCACTATCACTGATCCACTCGCTGCTGCTTTATAATAAAAAGTGAAAGTAAAACTCGTAGTTGAAGAAACTGATTGACTCAGTGAGGAAATTTCATAAATAGTCCCTCCTGAACTTGTCAGATCTAAAGTCCCTGAACTGCAATCTGATCCACCGATAGTCACTGTAGCAGTTATCGTGAAATAAGCCACTGTCGGCGATGAGAGACTTATGGTCGCTGCGCTATAGACCGACTGTATCAGTCCGGCCAATAGTAAAAATTGAACCATTCGAACCATTTTTATAACCTAAGAACAGAAATCCAAAATCAAAGAACTATAAATGGCAGATCATTCTGTCAGTTTCGAAAGAAAGTCAAAAATCTCTGAAAAAATTCTTAATTTGCCACCTTCCTCCCTTCCCCAGTTGATCAATTTGATTTACGAGGAAAAAGACCTGAAAGACTCGGAGTTGACCCTGGACTTAGACCTTCTACCCACAGAAGTCCTTTTAAAGATAGAGTCGTTTTTCAAGTAATTCTAATTTACTTAAGTCGTCAATTTGGTCACTTTCATAGTTCTAAAAGGATTAGCGAATTTCTTTGGAATGACTTGAGTATGTTCTAGTTGAGTCCTAACAGCAGATGTTTCACAGATCTTTCCAGTGGGCATTTCTTCACACTTCGCCAAAAACAAGTCAAAACTAAGAGAATCTGCATCTTCCAAGAAATGTTTCATCAACTTTTGCTCAAGACCTTCAGTTCTTTCATTAAGCTGCTGATGCCAGGCGTTGATAAGAGCAGAAGAATTCTTTTTCAAGTAGTAAACAACAGGAATCTCCACAGAAGCCTTTATCACACTTTTGAATAGTTTTAAAAGCAGGTCTTTTGACATGACTTGTTCTAAGCCACTGTCAAATAAGTACCAAAGAGCTGTACTTTTTTCTTTACTTGACCCTTTTCCTGAAAGAATCAAGAAAATCAAGAAATCACTGTGATTTATACTTGAGTTTTCAAGAAAGTCTACAGGAATATGAATCGGAAATGAAGTGTTCAGCAAATGATGCACTTTTGAAAGACTTGCTGATGAACTACGACGAGCAATGGTTTCAAGTTGCTGAAAAGAAATGTTTTGAAGTTGAAAAGTGCTTTCGAAGCGAATCAACTCTTGATTTTCTGCACTGGTCCTGGAGTAGATTGTTCGAGACTTGCAACAGCCCATTTATTAAAGAGTTTCAATGATTTTTATTGGATAGTTGATTTTTTATAATGATAAAAAACTACTCATCACCGAAACGGGCGCAAAACAACTCGAAAGGTAAAGAAACGAAAGAAAAGTCACCAAGGATAAGAAATGAGCAGAAAATGACCCCGAGGTCGAAACTAGAACAGAAACAACTGTCGAAATCTTATAAAGATCATCCTGGGTCAAGATCTGGCAACTTGGCCCTTTCATCTGCGATGTTTACAAAGTCGCCGAGGCTTAATACTGAAGCTTCTGACTCTTCAATTAGATATAAGGACGGCAAGTCACTTTCCAAAAGTCCCAGGGCAAATTTAACTGATCTTTTTCAGTATTCTCAGGAAAGCACTTCAAGGCTTCAAATAAAATCTTCTGAAAATAAGTCTAAGTCTTTGAAGTCTTTAAAAAACAAACTTCTAGCGAAAATTAAAAGAAAGGAAAGCATCGGAAAGACTATCGTTAAACCTAATGAAGACCTTCCCAAACCTGAAATAGTAAAAAAGCTGAAAATAGAGAAAAGTGAAAAAAAAACCTTAAAAAAAAACATCTCAAAAAAAGTAAAACTAAAAAAAACCTCAAAAACAGGAAAAAAACGAAAACATCGAGAAGGTGAAGAAGGAAGTTTTTATAAAAACAAAGAAAAAATCCTGAAAAGACTTTCAGATTTAAACGACCGAATCAATTCCTTTAAACTCGATGCACATATAACCTGCCGAAACACAGTCGACCAGATCCACAAAGCCGCAACAAAAATCCAATCAAACATCAGAGGTTTTTTAGTCCGTAAAGTTTTTTCACAAACCCTGAAAAGACTAAAAGAAAACCGTCTTCGAGAAGCCGAACTTGAAAAACTAAAGAAAAAACATCTTACTTCAGTTGAAAAAGAACTGAACAAAATCCAGTTAAGAAGTTTGATGGAAATGAGAGAAAATGATTTGTTAGAAGTTTCTGAACTGCTCAGGGGATGTGAAAATTTAGGAAATATTAAAAAAAATCTTGAAGAAATCATTAATAGAAGGTATATGGTTCTTTCTCAAACTATGGGAATCATTCACCCGATTCAAAAAGTCTCTCCTGTAAGACCGACAGTCATCACTAAGTCTCCCAACAGTCCAGAGAATCTCAGCGAAAAACCTCAAAAAATTCAGAGAAATTCTTCAAAAGACTCAGAAAAAACACCGAAAAAACAAATGAACATCTTTGAAAAATACTCTCATAATGAAAACTCTTTTGAAAACCCTTCAGAACCTGTGATTTTTCAGATCTCTTCCTGTTGTTTACCTCCTTTTTCACCGGAACCAGTGCCAAATCAACCAGTTCTTCCGAAAATTGATAAAAATTCAGAAAGAATTAAACAAAAAAGAGTTTTATTTGAATTAGAAGTTTTTATCTTCAACTGTCTTTTTGAAGAAGTTTTGAAAGACCTGAGTAACGAGTCTGAAAACAGCAGTTTAAATAAAATTAAAACAAAAGTCCCTATTCGAAATTTCAACATTTTTACAGAAACCGTTCAAAACTTCTCAACTGACGTAAATTCTTTACTTTCACATTTAAACCGGGTACTTTTACATAACAAACCTGAAAAAGTTTTAAAAAAAGTAGGAAAATATTGGTCAAGTTTCAACCTCATCTTTAAACTTGATGATTTTTTACTTGAAAAATACAGAAATTTTTCTTATTTCTTGGAAAATAACTCGATGAGGGGAGACAAGTTAAAAAAAATTTACAGAAATTTTGAAATTGAGACTTTTAATGAAGCTTTAAGTTTGGCTGTTCATGAATGTGTCCCTAGGCCTTGGATTTACCAGTTTCAATGTGACGTCAACTTTGAACTGCTTTTAAAAAATGTAAAGAAAACTTTGGAAAAATGGGCTGGCATTGAAGCTGGCAAGATCCCTGATGTCGGGATGTTGAATTGTCTTGGAGTGTTGAATGAAGATGTTTTGCAGACTTCTAGAGAAAATAACTTGGAGAAGATTGTTCAGTGCGATGTTGTGGAAGAAGATATGGTTTGGGTTGACTTGAAGTATCATGAAACTGGACTTGTTCTTTGTCTTGAAGATGATATTTTGGTTGATTTGATTATGGAAGTAGCTTTTTTGGCTTAAGGTAGATATTAAGGGATAAAAATTATGATGGATGTTTATTAATACTTAAATAATTTTATATCTCAGAAGAGACTAATGAAAAGTTTCAATTGCCTCTAGAAAATAGAATATTTACCGTTACTTATGCCAAGAATAATACCCTAACGTATTTCCCAGAGATAATCTTAAGTTATTATATTTTTAAACTTTAAGCGTTGTTAATTTATCTCATAAGTAACTCAAAGAGTGTTGATAAATTATTTAAACCAAAAGCTATGTCTCTTTTCAACTTAATATTATACTACAACTAATCACATCTCTTTCTAACTATCTATGAGCATTAATCATCTGTTAATATTAAGAGTTAGAATTTATTTATTTCAGCATAATCTTTATTTCTATTATTTTCTATTACCTCTCATCATTCCTCAAAATATTTATGATACATAAATCACTGACTGAACAGGAAATTTCTAATTTGTCAATCAAATTTTTTACTGCTGATCGTGAGTCATGTTTTAAGACAGTGAGAGAAATGATTGACCATTTGAATATATCAGAAGAATTAGGAACTGAAGAATCAACAGGCTTTCATTTTTTAAAGTCATCTAAATATTTATTCAAACATTCTCCAAAATAATCTTATCATTTTTACTACAATTACTTAATAACCTTCTAACTCTAATTAAAAACCTTAAAAAATCTTTGAATTGGGAAAGTCAGTCTTAATGAACCTGGCACTGGTCAACATCCTCTTAACTCCAAAACAAGCATATCCTTCATGATGAGTTCTAAAAAAATCAATGCAACGTTCCAGTACTTTTTTCTGAGGATTAAGTTGCGGAAGAATTTTGCTTTTTCCTTGAGCTTCAAGGACTCCCTCAAGTCCGACACGTTCTCCAACAACAGCTCCAGCAGGTCGAATCAAAATAAAAAGGCCTCCACTGTAAAGGGCCATGAGCATGCCATTAGACTTAAACCCGCCAAGTTTCCTCGGCTTTAGATTCGCCATGACAAGCACGATACCGGGCATATCACTGATCGGGATGTATTTTTGAAGATCGCTTCCGATTTCTCTCACGTTTTCTTCCCCACGTCGATTTTTTCACAGTAAATCTTGTCACTTGAAGCGTGTTTCCATCATTCGACGATGTTGCCCACTCGGATGTCGATTTGTGAAAATAAATCGTAGGTCGCTTTTGACATGTCGACTTTTGATTCTTCTTCGTGAGATGGTTTTTCGATTGAATTTGAGGTTTTTGACTCTTCTGAATAATTTGAACGAGTTTGAAATGAAACGCATGGGACTGGGTGGGACTCTGCTGGGGGGAAACCTGGGCTTCTGGCTTGGGTTGTAAAGGGATTTGAGTGTCTAGTGTTACTCCTAGTCTATTTTCGTACTTCTGGATCAGCTGGTCGACTATGGCAGAAGTTCTTGTGAACATTTTTAAAGGTTGATGTTGGTTATTTAGGATGGGTGAGTATTACTGGAATGAATTGTTTATATGATTAATGTGAAGTTTGAAGTGAGAGAAGAATTTTTGAATTGTTTGGAATGCATGTGGGGATGAATAAAACTTGGGGCATTATGAGTAAAGATTAAGTTCAAGTTTTGAAAAATGAAGAATGCGGTGATCTGAAATGTAATAAATATTGTTGTTTTGCTAATCAACCTATGTGCAAACTCCAAGCACTTCGGTTGAAGAACAGATTTGAGTGTTTGAATGTGTATAAAAGTAGATTTCTGTAGAAATACAGATATAAATCTAGCATTTTTTTAACAAAAAGCTCATATATTGTGTCAAGCGCTTATGGTATAGAAATTGTCGTAGCAGAAAAGAGCTTCTCTAATAAATAATATCACAAATAATCATTTGCCTCTCTTGGTTTTAAATAAATTTCCATTTATATAATGGATCGGTTTAAACAAATACTAAAAGTATCTAAGCAATACTTAGATCATTTCTTGTATTTATCAGTGAATGAATTCATATAAGTGATGTGGTTACAAGTTAGTATTCTCGAAAAAATATATGTAAACCCAATAACTTGGACAGTCCAGTATATTGGACAAATTTTTTGGAACCGATGGTGTCCAACTTAGGGGACTTTTACTGTATTTAACAAAATACGCTAATCATAGGAGGAATAGATGAAAAAAACGATCAATAATTGTGGAAATAGACGAATATTACTTTTTAGACCCAGATTACAAAAAAGAAAAATAGGTAATTGGCACTGTAGAAATAATTCAGGGCTATGTTTTTTTCAGACTGTTAAAATAAGACTAAAGAAACATTAGAAACTTTGATAATTGAATGGATTCTCGCCGGTATTTATATTATAAGCGATGGTTCGGAGTCATACAATCAAATTGAAACTATTCGTAATGAAATAAAAATTCATTCAGATAACGATGATTTTTTTTACAATAATCTTAAATTAAATTTTGGTATTCCTTGCAAATTTATAAAGATTAACCTTGTAATTTTTTTTCTGCTTCTAAGTTTATATAATATAATTTTTTTCATATGTGTGATATAATAATAGGTATCAATATCGAAAAATTATTTATTATTGGCATTTGACAAATTATTTATAAAACAATTTTTAAGTCACACCTGTGGATTGGTTGAAATACTAAAAAATAGTATAAAAAAGTATTAATGATGAATTATTGATCAAAACTTATCTAGATAAATAAAAATCAAACTATTAATATAGCATAAGACAACAACTAATTAATAAAAAAAACAATAATCCAAGTTTCCCATATATTAAACCAATATATTATTTATTTAATCCTAAATTCACTTTCCTCTAAATCCCAAGATATTTACGAAAACATCACAAAAACGAAAACTAAAGCATCAATAAACACAATCATAAAATAAAAAACAAAAAACCCCAAAAAAACTTTTAAAATTCATTCAAAATCTAAATAAAAACAAATAAATCTTCAAACAATAATCACCCAATCCAAACCCAATTCCAAAAGCTCATCCTTCATTCTTTTCACTCTTCCTCACAAAAAAACTTCCATAAAAGTAAATTCACTGGTAAATCTCTCATCAAAAATTCAAATTTCGATAAAAATGAAAATCAACAACCAAAAAATTAAACCTTTTAATTCAAGACTTTGGTTTTCCGCAATGAACGCCTTCCTCGGTTCATTTCTTTTGAGCTACAACATCGGAGTTTTCACATCATGTCAGCCATCAGTGTCCTCATCCTTGCACTGGGGTAAGAATTCCGAGACGTTAATAGCAATCACCTCATCCCTTCTTCCACTAGGAGCCTTATTCGGTGCATTACTTTCCGGGTACCTCTCAAAATTTATAGGCCGTCGGAAAAATCTTATGCTTGCTGACCTGATATCAATTTTCGCAGGTTTCATTACAATAATTCCAGAAACCTTTACCTTTGCCCTTGGACGATTTCTTTCTGGTATTTCAATCGGGAAGTTTTCAGTTTTGTGTCCTTTATATGTGAATGAAATCGCTCCTGCGAAGATTTCAGGAAGACTTGGAAGTTTGATTCAACCTTTTTGTTGTTTTGGACTTATAACAGCTTATGCTTTCGCATTGATGCTCCCGACTTCTGAGTACTCAGAAGACCCGAAAAATAATCTTTGGATGTTTATGTTCGCCTTTCAAGCACTTGTTGGTTTTATGCAACTTGTCTTGTTTTTACTTGTTTTTAAATTTGAAACTGTTCCTTGGCTGCTGGAAAAAAACAGAAAAAATGAAGCAAAAGAAACTTTTCAATTTTTTTTCCCGGTACAAGATATCGAAATGTTTGAAGATCTTGAAAAATCTGAAAAAAATCAAGAAAATCAAGAAAATCCTGATTTTTCTTATTGTGATTTGATAAAATGTGCTAAAGGCACCAGGAAATCAATGAGACTCGGTCTTTTCCTTAGTCTTGTTCAGCAGTTTTCAGGGATTAACGCGATTTTATCATATGCGACTAGTTTATTCGGGAGTTTTGGAAGTGGCGTGTTTATTTCAAGAGTTTTTACATTGGCGAATGGTTTTGTTAACTTTTCTGCAACTTTTTGTTTGATGAGGTTAATTGACGGGGTGGGAAGAAAGAAGACTTTGATAGGAGGAACGATTATTATGGGTCTTTGTTTGGGTGTAATGAGTGCTTTCAGTGCTTTTCAAGTGTTTTATGTGTTTCCTTTTCTTGTTATTCAGGTTTATGTGCTTTGCTTTGGATTGTCTATTGGACCTATTTGCTGGATTTACTCTGGAGAAGTCTTGAGTAGCAGGGGAATGAGTATTTGTTCTGCTGTGAATTGGTTTTCAGCTTTTCTTGTTATTCTTTTTTTTCCTTTTATGGTAGGTGCACTTGGATTGAGCTGGACTTTCGCAATTTTCGCTGGGGTTAATGTCGTTGGAGCGGGTTATTTTGCATTTGATATGGTGGAGACTAAAGGAATGAACAAGTCTGATATTCAGAAAATGTTTATTAATTTACAGAAGAGATGAGTTTGTTGATTTTAATAATTTTTAAGCAGAAGTTAGGGTTTTAATCAAACAATTATAAATAAAGTCATGATTTATTGATTTTTTGTATCTTTCAGAGAATTTTGATAATGATGTCATCTTTTCGATTTTTCAAGGTTTTTACTTATGTCAAATCTAACTTTTCATTGAAAATTAAATAAAAAAGCATTTTTTTCTTACAAAGGAATCAATTTTCTCTCCTAATTCATAAAATATTGAAATCCTTTATATTTAGTGTTTTTTTTTCATCGGAATATTTGAATTCTCTCTTATTTGAAGATTCTGAATTTTTTGTCATTGCATTCTTCACGTGACAGCAAATTCATTATTAAATCATGGAAAAACCCAAAAAACTATCTCAAAAAGTTTGTCAAGAATCTGTTCTTCTTGATTTATTCGACAGGTCCATCCTCGAAATTCAAGGGAAGCGTTATTCTAAGTCTTTCGAACTACTAAAAAAATGCGAAAAAAACCTTGAATCTCTTATAAGCCAAGGTCACAACATTGATAGTGACTTGATCTTAGCAACTCTGCATAACTTAGCTTTATGCAGCCAGTCACTGAACCTTCTTCTAGACTGCAGTTCATACCTAGAAGCCTGCATCTACAACATAAAGTCAAAGCCAAGCAAGTCTCAAAAGTCTTTAAAAAAGTCAGAAACAATTCGAAAAACGCGATATCTCTGCCTTCTCTACCTTCAGCACTCAGACACCTGCCACAAGCTTCAAAACCACAGCACATCGCTCAGCTCCGCGCAAAAGTCTCTAAAAGCGTCATTCGAGTCGATAAAATTATGTTTGAACTACTGCAACGACCAAAAGCTTAAAAAGAATCTAAAACAAAGTAATCCTCTTCTAACGAACAAGCGTTCAACTTTGGAAAGTTTTTCCGAAGCACATCAAGTGCTTCATTGGCTTTATCTTCAGATGAATGGAAAAAAAATTAAAAAAAATTCGGAAGACTTGCAGTTTAAGGGTTTTTTATCTGGAAAAAAAGAGACTAGTTGGGTGGCAGATTTGAACTTTGAGCAGATATTTGAGGTGAAGGTCCTGCTGATTGAAGAGCTGAAAGCGGGCCACAACATCAAGGTAGAGCTGAGCAAAGACTTCATGTTCGACAAGATATGCATGGCAATATCAGCATTTTACCTAGTTTTTCGAGAACTATCAAAACTATCCCAAGAGCCCTTAAAGGCCAAAGCCTATTTAAAGCGATCTCTAATAATCGCTAAAACCTTTTTACCCGGCACATCTCCTCTATTAAACGGTTTAGTCAAAGAGTACAACAAGCACTTCGTGAAAAACTCTCAACGCAAAACATCATTAAGAAGTCGCTCAGCCAAAGACGTCAGAAGTGGTCAAAGCAAGACCTTAAAAAACCCAATAAAAAAAAATCACGTTGGAATGAAAGTCTTGCCTTGGGTGATTCGTTCAGAGCGACTTTTAAACAGCACAAGTAAAAAGAAAGAAAATACACAAAGTGAAGAAACACTTCAGGGAAAAGCGCATGTTTCTCTTGGAAGGTTCGAGAAGACCGAACCCGAACCTCCTTTGAGCGAAGAGAGCAGCGATGCGAGTGTCGATAATATTGTGAATAACTTCGCCTTGCTTTCAAATGAGTTGTATGGCGAGTATGTCTATGAAGAACCTGATAAATATGAATACATGCCTCTTAAACGGCTTTGAAAAATTAACTTTCTTGAATTTAAATAAACTTTTCATGGAGAATAGAGAACTCAAGGTCAAGACTGTTGGGCATTATAATATTGGAAAAACTATTGGGCAGGGCACATTTGGAAAAGTAAAACTAGGATTTCATACCTTGACCAATGAAAAAGTTGCTGTCAAGATCCTAGAAAAAGATCGCATTAAAGACGTCGCAGATGTCGAAAGAGTAGCTCGTGAAATTCACATCTTAAAGTTAATCCGACATCCAAACATCATCCAACTTTACGAGGTAACCCTTAATCAGATAATAGAAACCCCAAGACACTTATTCCTAATCATGGAATACGCCAGTGGCGGCGAACTTTTCGACTTTATCGTATCAAACACGCGCCTAAACGAGCCTGAAGCCTGCAAGTTTTACCAACAAATAATATCAGGAGTCGAATACATTCACAAGCTCGGAGTAGTCCACCGTGACTTAAAACCTGAAAACTTACTTCTAGACTGCAACAAGAACATCAAAATAGTCGACTTCGGCCTTTCCAACACTTACAAGCAAGGCGAGCTTCTTCAGACTGCCTGCGGCAGTCCTTGTTACGCGGCTCCTGAGATGATTGCAGGTCACAAGTACTCCGGTTCTCGAGTGGACTTGTGGAGCTCTGGCGTTATTTTATTTGCTATGGTCAGCGGGTACCTGCCCTTTGAAGACCCGAATACTGCGGATTTATATAAAAAAATCCTTGGATGTGAATATGAGGTCCCCAGTTGGGTCAGTCATTTGACGAAAGAGTTTTTGAGTAAGATACTTGATACTAACCCTGAGACTAGATTTACTATTTCGCAGATTAGGCAACATCCTTGGTTTAACCAGGTGAAGCCCATGGCCAGTGAAGGAATTTTAGTTGGGTATTCGGCGATTCCTATTAATAAAGAGATTTTACAGAAACTTGAAATGTATAATATTGATCAGGATCATGGGCAGAAGTGCATTGAAGCTAATAAGCATAATCATGTTACTACTACTTATTATTTATTGCTGAAAAAACATCATGCGCATGAAGGGGTTGTTCAGGTTCCGAGTGAAAAAAGTGTTCCTAGACCTCCTTTGTTACCTTTTGCTCCTTTACTCTCGCTTAATATCAAACCGCTTAGACATCGCAAGTATGTTGAAAAAAAAGTAGAGGGCACTGGAGGGTCGTCTTCTAATGACTTGAAGAAACAGACTGTTCATCATGGGTTTATTATTAAGTCCAACTCGCATATCAAGGAAAACTCTCCGAATTTCAAGAATATTAGAGGGAGAAGGTATGTCAGTACAGGTAAAACCTCAAACAAAAGCGTAAAAAGCAAAAGCAGTTCCAGAACCTCGACCAGACCATCCCGTCTAAAAACCCAAAAAGTAATAACCGTCCGTAACAACTCTTCAAAACAAATAAACTCCAGTTTCGACTACCGTTTAAACACGATGAACAGTTCCTTTAAAAAAAGTCCAAAATTCCACGACCTAAGTTTCTTTTTAAATAAATTAAGATGATGTAAACCCTAATTTCTACTTAACTAATTCAACTTCTGAATAACAGCACTTCCTGCGATTCCAGCCTCTTCAATGCTTTCCCACATATTTTCCAAGGGTTTAGGAGGAAACCCAGAGACAAGACTGAAACTTCCACTGACAGGTGCCGCGAAATTCACATATTCATGCAAAATCATCACAGGCGAGCCAAGGTTAACTGTAATATTTTTACGTTGCCCGTTGTGGAACCTCACCTGAACGTTCGTCGTCGGAAGAGACGACTCGACAGGAGGGTCTGGGGCGCTCATGTTCACTGTGCCCAGAGGCTGGGACGATGCACGCTCCACTGCGTTACCGTGACCTGAAAAAGCAACGTAACTTGGAGGCGGAGGCGCTCGGTACTCCTCTTGACGCTTGTCTTGAAGCTGAACTGCCACCGGACGGCCTTGAGTCATTGATAAAAGCTCTTGAGGAACTCGGTTTTGGTTTATTTGACTCATGAAGGCCTGGTTCTGGGGATCAGTGTAGTTTCGCAATGGACCGTTGTTTACGGTGAAACCGTTTGAGTAGAGAGTTAGCGTTATTGTCACCTCGTTCTTTTCTGGCTTGGAACTTGATGATTCTTTGGAGGCTTTGTTGATGATCTGGTCAGCATCTGGAGAAGCGACAGCTAGGCCACTAGCCTGCCCTCCAGCATAAAAGTTGTTGGTTTTCTTGTTCTTGTCCTTATCATTCTCATTTTTCTTGTTGAGATCAGCCAGGCTGTGAATCATTTTTTATAGAAGATCAGTACACATTAGCTAAACTTATTTTTATTCAAATCCTCCTGCAACTTTTCCAGTCTTCTCAAATTATGACTGATATCATCAATATTCAACAACTCCTCTTCCGAGTGTTTTTTTTCCATAAAGTACCGATACGGGCTTCTGACCTCCTCAAACTGTTCAGTCCTAACCTCTTTCAAATTTTTCGCATCTAATTTATTTCTAAGATTTTCATTTTCCCTTTTAAGACTTTCAATTTCTTCAGCTTGTTCCTGTATTTTCCTATTTCTTTTCTAAGTAAAGCCTACTGAGAGTTCTTCCCTCATATGTTTTTCATTAATTTGAAAGATTTCCAACTGGGTCTGCAATCGAATGCATTCTTCATTCACTTTTGAAGAGATCTGAATGCGGGTGTCGTATTTTTCTCCATTGTTTTTGAAATTCACGTTTTCTAGGCTTTGGTTTGACGTGACTTTGTAGAGAGAAGGCTTTGAAAGGTCTTTTGGGACTTTTGAATCTTGATAGTTGAGAAAGTCTTTTGAGGGTCTTGGCAATTTTTGGTCTTTTTCTTGATAAAGTTTTGACTCTGGCTTTGATCGATGGTCGAATGATGGGGTTTCTGGGTATTTGGATTCTGGCTTTATTGAAAGTTGCTTCGAGGACTCTGAGTGGCTTGAAAGACGGTTTAGGTGACCTACTGCTGAGGACTTTGGACGGGCTTTTGCTGGTTGGATAAAGACCTGCCCGTTGAACTGAGGAAGAGGGCCTTCAGGGGGTATTTTAGTAAAAGGTTCTTGCAATGTACCAAGTTTTACAAGTTGTAATAAAGTTTTCGCATATTTGTTGCGGTTTTTCTTCCACATGGGGTTAGCAGTGACCTGACAGAGTTTTTTCGACTACTTAAAACTTACCCATTGCTCAATTCTAACTTTTTCATGCTTATTCATCGCAATATAGCATTTTTCGATTTCCAGCATAGTTTCGACGAAGTCTTCATCAACTTTGTCCTTTTCCATATTATTTCTGGTAGTCTAAAAATTTCTAAAATATGAGAAACAATGCGAAATACTTGAAGTGATCTTAATAAAATTGAAAGTCATTAATTAAGTTTAATGTTTTTAACGAGGTTTGTTTTAGGCTTGGAAGTTTTTTGGTAATCTTCACTGAATGTATAAAAAAGGTTTTTTGGCCTTTTGGTCCAGTAATTTTTATAGAAAATTCCCGTATTTGTTAGAAAAACTTGATTTTTTGACAGATGCTCCTGAATGAGAGTTAATCAAGCGAAACCACTTTTATACAAAAAATTAATGAACTGAGTTATTTAGATGGTTTCTTTTATTTCCCAATTTTTTTCTTTGTTTAAAGTAATATTTGGGTATTTTTCTTGAATTTAAGACAAAAATAATCAAAACACATGCTTACTGATCTTTAAAATGGATAATTTAATAAACCTTTTCCGTGTGGTTCACATTTGATTCAAACTAAAGTGAGCTACTGATTAAGGGAAGTGGATTAAAGACCTTCTTGTAACCTCGGGCTTACTTTTTTAAAGGAGTCTGCTAAGTTTCACATTTAAGAAACAATCGAGAATTTCGAACATTAAAGAGCATTCAAAGAACCAATATCAAAGACGAAATCCTTCAATCTATTCCTATTTAATACATCTCAGCCCGAAGCAATCCAAGATAGGGTCTCACAAGCCTTGCGACATTTTTTCCACTGCTTGTAAAGAAAAACTCCAGATGAAATGGAAATTAAAGTCAATATTAAATGGCCTGCTTGGATAACTACAAAATCCTCCGAAACTTAGGCTCTGGGGCGTTTGGAAGTGTTAAACGTAATATTTAAAAAGTGGCTCAGCATATTGTGACTGGCACAAAAGTTGCAATAAAAGTAATAAAAAAAAAACTAGCCCGTGAACAGGGCAATCTTGCGAATATCAAACGAGAAGGAGCATATCTAAAAAAGTTTAACCACCCAAACATAATAAAACTGTGAAATTTATCCAGTTTCGAGTACATCAAAACAGAAAAAGTGCATTATTTAGTACTTGAGTATGTTTCCGGAGGCGAGTTATACAGTTTAATAGAAAAAAAGGGTAAACTCTGTGAATTCGAATGCAAAAAG
The DNA here is from genome assembly GCA_006503475.1 of Stentor roeselii. Classification (NCBI taxonomy): domain Eukaryota; phylum Ciliophora; class Heterotrichea; order Heterotrichida; family Stentoridae; genus Stentor; species Stentor roeselii. The sequence goes on along the minus strand of RSEH01000081.1, from coordinate 130,516 downwards.
TACTTCTACCAAGTCCTAAGAGCTTTAGAATATTCCCACAATCACCAAGTAGCCCACCGCGACATAAAACCCGAGAACATCCTTCTAGACGACTTAAAAAACATAAAACTCGGTGACTTCGGACTGAGCAACACGATGAAAGATGGAGAATTTATGAAAACTTCATGTGGCTCAGCGAACTACGCAGCACCCGAGGTGATCACAGGTCAAAAGTACTGCGGGACTGAAGCCGACGTATGGAGTTTAGGAGTTCTTTTATACGCTTTAATCGCCGGTACTCTGCCCTTCGACGATCAGAACATGCCCAGTCTAGTCTCTAAAGTAAAGACTGCAAATTACGTGATGCCTTTTCATGTCCCTGAACTTGTGGCGGACTTGATAAAAAAACTCATCGTTGTGGACCCATTGGAAAGACTTACTGTTTCTGAGATCTTTCAACATCCTTGGCTTAAAGAAGCTTTTCCTAGATCTGTGAACTACTCGCGACAGGTTGCACTTGATGAAGAGGTTTTTCAGAGTTTAATGAAAAATTCTATGATTTTACCTTTTGTTAAAAATTTTACTCGTGATGAGTTGGTTTCGAATATTTTTGATGGAAACAATTATGACCTTTTTACGGTTTCTTATGAGTTACTTGTTCATGCGAAACAAAGTCAGGAATGTTGTGATCATGTCTTGGCTCCTGCTTCTTTTCGAGTTAATTTTCAAAGGTTTGGAGGGGATGTGAAGTGGACTGGAGGATTTCAGAGGAAGGGAAAGGTTGAAGAGATTTTTAGGGATTTTTGTAGGGTGTTAGTGGAAATTGATGGAAAGTGGAAGTTTGTTACACCTTTTCATATTAAAGCTATTGTTAAGGGTAGGACGAGGAAGTTTTATGTCAAGCTTTCTATCAGAATTTACTCTGTAAGGATTATTTAGAATGACTTGAGCTATTTTATTGATTTTAAACTAGAAAAAGGAAATCATCTGAGGTTTTTAGATGTATGCTATAAATTATATCATGATATCTGCTTAGCTAATTAATATAATTTATTGCAATTTCTGAGTTGTATGAGAAGAGCATTGAATTCTAAGAAGTTCTAATGAAATTCGAGAAATCATCAAACTAGACCTCAATCAACGATCAAATATTCAGATCATAAAAAATCTTTCATCAATTTTCAACATTTCTTAAATCTTGACTTAAACCCATCCATAATTTCAAGTTTCCAAAGAAATCCTTAAAAAACCCTAAAAAACTTCAAAAATTATCCAAATTCACTCAAATTTTTAATTATTTAACTTGAAAATTTGGTGACTGCCTTAGTTCCTTCACTTACAGCGTGTTTTGCCAACTCTCCTGGTAAGATAAGTCTGACGCTGGTCTGGACCTCTCTGCTGGAAAGAGTTCTCTTCTTTCCGTACCTGACAAGCTTGCTGGCTTCAAGGCAAGACTTTTCAAAGATATCGTTGATGAAGGAGTTCATGATGCTCATGGATCTTTTGGAAATTCCAATATCTGGGTGGACTTGTTTCAGAACTCTGTAAATGTAAAGGGAAAATGTTTCTGACCTCTTCTTGGACTTCTTCTTGTCGGCTTGCTTAGCGGGCGCTGCTGCTTTCTTTTCAGTCTTTGCTGCTTTCACCATTATAAAATTTTTACCTTTCCCGCATATTTATAAAGGAAAATTAGAAAGAAAATTGAATCCTATTGGCCATTTTTTATATCTAAGTAGATATGGATATCTCGAGTTTTACGAAAAAAGACAGAAATAGTGATTTTTTAGTCTTCAAATCAATCAGCTTTCAGATTTGAGGAATATGAATTTGAATACAATTTAGTATTTCTGGTTAGAAGTAGTAATTTAGATTTGGATTAAGTTTTTTTACTAAGTGGACTGTAGATGCTTTCTTTTTGGAGCGATTGAAGACTAAAAAATTTTAGTAGTTTGATAGTTATTTAACTCGGGCAATTTTTATTAAATTTTTTGATTTGAGGATATTTTTAAGACTCAGGAATTACTCTTGAGTCCCAGCCTTGGAGTTTAATTTTCTTCTCATTCGAAATTGTATAAGCTTTTCTTTGATTTTCAGTTGTTTCTCTTAGCATCACACTTGATAAAGGTTTGGTTTCAGTGGTAAACTAATTCTAAGGTTTTGGTCTAAAGAATAAGAAAAAAAACTTGAAAATATTAGTGTATCAATAATTGGTGATTACCGAAAATTTAATCGAAGCTCTTTATCTGAAAGCTTTTCAGTTGAATACTAACTTCAGTTGGTACTTTTAAATAAAAGTTAAAAAATCATGTAATTACTAAATCTGAAAGTTTTACTCATCAAGAAATAGCTATTAATGAATGAGTATCATTATCTTAGCATTTGAAAATTTTAGGATTTATGTGTTATTTGCATATTTTAGGTGAAATCTTTAGAAATAGGTGTGATTTTTGATGATTATTATGTAAACAAAGTGTCATTTCAACTTTGGAAACCTTAAACCTCATTTCAAAAAACCAAAACCTGAAAATATATAAAGCTCATAAAAAATTCAAAATCTTAATCTTAAACAATTTCACTAAACTTCTCTTCTGTAATTCATTAAACTTCCGTTGTAATTATTAGGAGGATAAAGAGGAGGTTGAAATCCTTGTGAACTGTAGCTTGAGTTAGGACTAGGAAATTGATAAAAGCGTCCTCTAAAGTTTTGAGATGTTAAATCCTGTGGCGAACTTTCATAAATCAAAAAATATCCTGGCATTTCATGAAAATTATAATCATAGTGTGTCTGTTGAAGAGATCTTCTTCTCTTGATTATACAAATCGCGGCAATTACCGCTGAAATTAGAAATACTATAAAAAGTATTGTCAGAAAGTCCATCTAGTAATATAAATGGAAAACTACAAATAATTTGTCATTTAAGCAATATCTAGATTATTCACAATCATAGTTCCCAAAATCCTAATAATCATCCCTAAACTCTCAATTCCAATCCAAATATCAAAAGTTCTAATTATATATCCAAATTACTCACACAAAACGGAGAGTCCGATCGAGTAATAGAGCTTAAATCCAACGGAGAAATCCCTTTCCCCATCTTCAAATCCTTCTTAACAGACTGACTTCTAACAGTAGTAACCAATGCAGGTTTCGCAGTGACTTCCTTCGAGTCATCATTTCCAAGTTTACTTTTCGCTTTCAACAATTTTCCAATTAAAAACTTGATTTCATTTTTCAAGGCAAGTTCAGTTTCAGCTCTTTTTTGATCAGCCATTTTCCAATAAATTTCATTTTGCTGAAGTTTCAAGTTGATTCTTCCACAATCAGCAGTAAGTCTTTCATTTTCCGCGATGCACTTCACAAGTTTTTCTTTAAGTTGCTGAATTTCAAGATCTTTTTTCATAATAAGCGGTTTAGGGTCAGTTTTATTTTTCAAACTTGCAATGGTATTCAAAGCACCATCTAATTCTTTTCTAAGGCTTTTCTCAACTTCCGCGTTTTTAGGAGTATTTTTCTTGCAAATCATTTTATAAGTTTCAAGTTCTTCTTCCATTTCCTCGATTCTGACCCTTAAGGCTCTTTCATTATTTCTTTCCTTAAGTCTTTTAATTTTTTCCTTTTTACTTTTGAGTTTTGAGTTCAAGTACTCGATTTTGCTCTTATATTGCTCGTTTTCTTTCATGATAAATCGACTGTCATTCAGGTTTTTTGAATCAAGACTCAATCTTTGATTTTCTTTGAATTTGCGGTCTTGCAAAACTGATTCATTTTCTTCAAGTCTCTTGAAATTCTTCTCGAGTTGGAATTTTTCTGACTCTAGTTGTTTGATTATTGTTAAAAATTCGTATTTTTCTGACTCGGCGGCTGTTTTGAGATGTTTGTTATCGATTTGAAGTTCTTTTTTACTTAAAAAAAGCTCTTGGAGCTGTTTTTCAAATGTTGATATTTCTTCTTTGTGCTTTTTTTTCATCTGGTTGATCTCGCTGATGTATTGATCGTTTGCTTTCTGAAGCTCGTTCAGATTGTGGTCTTTGAATAACACCGGCTCGTTGTTTATCGCTTGCATTAGTGAGTTGTTGATTTTCTTTAGGTTTTCTTCTCTTCGACGGATTTCCTCGACCTCCATTTCGAGGAACTCGATTTTTTGCTGGAGAAGAGCTGTTTCCATTGGAATTATTATTCAAATTTTAGAAGTCCGGTCATAATTTAAAGATGAACAAGTCCTCACAAATTTTACCAGGAAAGTCAAGTCGAGCCACAGCTGAAGATCTTGCTGAATCCATAGTCTTACCTTTAAATCCCAGCACAAAAATCGACCCGCGCTCGACAGTTCCCTTGAATCGCTGCAAAGCCTTTTCAGTTAGCGCGTCAATCGGATCTCTGCCCTTAGCAGGTGACAGCGCTTTAAGAGAAGAGCAAAACGCTTGGCAAAGACAGCAGATTAAACTGCAGCAGGTCGAAGAGTTTCAGAAGAAGACTCAGGACCGAGTCAGGATGAGGAAGTTGAAGGAACAACTCGAACTGCAGAAAAATCTTGACCAGGTCGCTGAAAAGTTTAACAGGATTAAAGAGTATTGCGTTGAAAGGAAAATCGGAGCTTGTCTTTCTGCAGATTTTCAACTCGCTGATGATGAGGCTGATAACTTGGAGGATGATCACCAAAATGGAAAAAAGGATAAAGATGGGAAGAATGGGAAGAAAAAAGAGAAAGAAGGGAAAAAGGATAAAGATGGAAAGAAAGATAAAGAAGGGAAGAAAGATAAAGAAGGGAAGGAAGATAAAGAAGGGAAAAAAGGTAAAGAAGGGAAGAAAGATAAAGAAGGGAAAAAGGATAAAGAAGGGAAGAAAGATAAAAAAGATAAAGAAGGGAAAAAAGATAATGAAGGGAAAAAGGGTAAAGAAGGGAAAAAAGATAAAGAAGAAAAAAAGGATAAAGAAGGCAAAAAGGATAAAGAAGGTGAAAATGATAAAAATGTAAAAGATAAAGAAGAAAAAAATTCTAGTGAAGCCAATAAAATCTATAAAGTAGGTGGAGAAGAAAAATTACAAGCTAATAAGTTTTCTTCTTATTTACCTCAGAAGTTCACTGGTGGAAAATCTTTTGAAATGAGCAACGAAGGTCTTGAAGAGATTAAAGAAGAAATCGAGGGTTTCTACGATAAGAAAAAAGAAAAAAACGAAAAATTCAAATTTGATTCGAGCAGCAAAGATGAATCAGACAACAAAAAGTCAAAAAAATCTAAAATTGATAAGAAAAAGAATAAGAATAAGGGTAAAAAAGATAAAAAAAATAAAGAAAAAGGTACTAACAGCGACAGTATGAGTCCAGATGATAAGAAAATCAATTCAAAGTTAACTCAAAATGATTCTCAGTCAGTTTCTGAAGATTCTTTTGGGAAATTGAAAAAAGACTCAAAAAAAGAAAAAAATGACAAAAAGAATAAAAAAGAGAAAAAAGATAAAAAAGAAAAGCAAAGATCAGGAGAATCAAAAGAAAACTCAGAAAATGCCTCAGACTATGGATCTGAAGAAGACTCAAAAAATATGTCAGATGATGATGAAGGATCAGAAGTAGATAGCCAAGAAAAGCCAAAAAAAGACTTGAAAGATAAAAAATCTGGGAAGGATAAGAAAAACAAAGATAAAAAAGACAAGAAAAATAAAAAAGATAAGAAAAATAAAAAAGATAAGAAAAATAAAAGCGAAAAATCTGATTCTAAGGATGAAAGTTCAGACACGAAATTTGTAAAGCCTCTAAGAAGTGATTCTGACAGTCCTCTAAAAAATCAAGATCATTATTCTAAAAAACAAGAAGGCTCCGAGAATGAAGACAGTGAAAAAAATGATAAAAAATTAAGCAAAGACAAGAAAAAAGATAAGAAAAAAGACAAGAAAAAGGAAAAACCAGAAAAAGACGAAAAATCAAAGTCTGAAAAAGATGAAAAAAAAAACAAGAAAAAAGATAAATCAGAAAAAGATGAAAAGAAAGACAAACAAAAGGATATCTCAGAAGAAGACGAAAAGAAAAACAAGAAAAAAGATAAATCAGACAAAGATGAAAATAAAAATAAGAAAAAAGATAAATCAGACAAAGATGAAAAGAAAAATAAGAAAAAAGATAAATTAGACAAAGACGAAAATAAAAACAAGAAAAAAGATAAATCAGACAAAGATGAAAAGAAAAATAAGAAAAAAGATAAATCAGACAAAGATGAAAAGAAAAATAAGAAAAAAGATAAATTAGACAAAGACGAAAAGAAAAACAAGAAAAATGAAAAATCCGACAAAGACGAAAAAAAAAATGAAAAATCCGACAAAGACGAAAAAAAAAACCAAAAAAAAGAAAAATCAGACAAAGACGAAAAGTCCAAATCAGAAAAAAAACCCAAATCAAAACAATCCCCAGAAAATTCCTCCGCATCAGAATCCGAAAACCGGACTTCAATCCTCCAAAACCCATCAATGAAATACGCAGCAACAATCTTTTCCCCAATAGTAACAACGACTCTTTCAAACAAGCGATCCGCCCTTCTCGCAATGACATCAAAGATTCCACGATCAATTCAAAGTCACGAAATTGAGCAATCACAAGCAAAAGTGACAGCGAAAATAAAACTAACAAAAGAAAAAGTCTGCTGGAAGTGGAATTCAGTTCGATTCGATGAAAACGCTTTAAGAGTAGAGCTAGTCAGAAGAATCTCCGACATAAACGAGTACTACTCAGCAAGACAGCTCACAAGGGCCAAAAGTGCCGGAAGGCCATTATCAAGGCCCTTCGACGAAGAAAACTCTAAAGAAAACCTAAAAAACCCTGAAAAAACCTCTAAAAACGACTCAAAACAAGTAAAAACCGAAGAAAAACTCTTAAAAACTCAAGAAAACCGATCAAAACCAATAAAAACCCAAGAAAAGTCCTCAAGTAAACCTGAAAAGCTTCAAGACAAGAGTAAACCAATTGAAAAATCATTAAAACCCGAGAAAAAGCAGCGTTTTTTCGCTGTTGACGACATGAAAAAACAATACGGCCCGGTACGTTCGCGTTCAAAGCCGAGCCTGCCAAACAAAAGAGCTTCAAGTCCAAGTAAGTCGCCTGAAAAAGCTCCTGAAATGACAGAGTCATCAAATGACTTGAATTATTCAGCGCGACATTTGGAACAGGTGAGGTTCACAGCAGCGATGAAGTCAATTGTCAGAGATAAGATGAAAGAACAGTACACTGAAGACATTCCTGCGGTTTGCACTTGTGGAGCCATGAATAGAAGAAAAAATTTGAATAATCCTGTCATGTGCGCTAATAACTGCCCGTTTTATAAGAGACAGCAGGAGTTTCAGAGAGCTCTCAATGATATGCTTCAGTCTTTTAAAGCTTCTCAGTAGAATAATTAGATTTTAACTGCTTTTGGACTCCATTAGAGCGATTTGAATTAAGGCTTCTTCTAAGTCTTTGTCTTCTTTTTCTACCTCTTGGATCTCTTGGAAGTTTGATAGGGATACTTTTGATGAGGATTCCCAGCGGCTTATGGAAAATGGCTTTTGCTTCTCTTGGGATTGGATCTCGTTGAATGTTGTCACTTTTTCGAGTCGCGAACCCCAGGGCTTTAAACGGTTCGCAGATGGTAATGAACCGAGAGGTTTTATTATTTGAGATTTTGGAGAGTCTGGAAATGTTTCGGTTCCTGCTCTTGGACGGTTAGGCGCAATAGGGATAGTCTCTTGTTCATTAATTGAATAAGTTCTTGGTTTTTTCTTAAGTTTTTTTCTAGACTTTTGTTGTTTTTTGAATGAATCATGAGTTAATTCATCTTTTTTCTTCAAAATTTTATTTTCTTTTGAATCAAGTGCTACAATAAATTCCTTATTTTCTTCAAAATCTTTCACATCTTTAATAAATGAAAGTCTGGGCAAACTGCCAATCGATATATGCTTCTGAAGTCCATCAGCAAAATTCAAATCAACAACACTAAAAAACTCCCAATTCGCAACATTCAAAAAGCTTCTCTAAATAATCAATACAAGATTCCTAACAATAAAATACTCACAACAAAACTTGAGTTTTTTACAATTAAGCGCTTCACTAAACAGTAAAAGTTCACAAGCAGTATTGACATTCTACCTAATCCTCACAAGAGTCTCTAAAACCCTTTCTTCCGCAATTTCAAAAAGTGTCATCAACTGATTATTAACCGGCCAAGGGACCCTTTCAACCCCTGCCAAGACCACCGTAAATTTTTCATTGACCCTCGCCCCCTGTACACACGAAATCCCTGCAAAAATTTTTCCTTCGTCCAAGTCCCAAAGATTTCTCTCATCATCAACAGCACTCGCATGAAATCCAGAAAAAATTCCAAAAACCTTTTCACGGTTCATCTTCATTTTGTAATGATTTTTCTTCGCACAATTTTCAAAGTTAAACGAAAAAAGAACTCCAAGTTTCGAAAGCGCATGAATTGATTTACTTGAAATACAAATTTTTTCAATTGGACTCGTTGAAGGAACATGGAATAAAGAATGAAAAGTCCCTGATTTTACAAGTTGTCCTGTTGATAGAAGAGCTAAAGTTGAGTTGTCGTAGGCTTCAACGTCAATGATTGATGATGCTTGAGGCAGCAGGTCTCGCGCTTGGACAAGGAGAATATCTCCTGCTTTACAGTTGCTGAAAAGTTGTTTTTCTTGGTTGGCTCCCCAGGAGTAGATCTTTTCACCAGTGAAGACAATTATGTGGTTTTTTCCTGAAACGATTTTAGACACGTAGATGTTTTTGAAGTGCTTCAGGTATAGTGGCTCTTTGCAACTTGATTCTTTGATTCCTGGGATCTGGCCTAGTGAGTTGTCGCCCCAGATGAATACGTTTCTGTCTTCTGTGAGCTGTTTTTTTGTTACGCATACTGAATGCATTTCTCCGACTGCCACTTGAATCACGTTTTTTAATGAGAGTCTTGTTGGGTAGATCGATGAGAGTTCATTTCCAGTGCCCAGAACTCCTTTCAGCCCACATCCGAAAGCCCAGAGTTCTTGTTTCTGTGTGACAAAAAGCGAATGTAGTTTATAAGAAGCGAATTGAATAACTGATCTGCTTGAATCTTACTCTGCAGGGTGTTTAAGCGAGTGAAAATCAACTTTTTTCGGAAACCCTTGTTTATCCTTCGCATACCCGAGCTGAAAATCAGGAGCTACTCCAAAAGTATAAAGATTAAAGAGGTTCAACTCAGGTAAAGGAAGCAAATCACAAGGTCTTCGATCATTCTTATCAACATCCATCAAGAGTTCCTGTTTTTTCCTATTCAAAATCGAGATAATTCCAGGAAGAAACCTAAACTGACAAGCATAATGCAAAGAATTCCATCCTCTCAAAAGACTTTTCCCTGAACTCTGTTCAAAAAAAGCTTGAAAGTCATTCCCTTCAAGTCCTGTTTAAACTTCACTATCAAAAACATCTGACATATTCATTCTAACTATTAATTCTTCTTCCTATGTTCCTTTCCAAGTCCACTCTTTTTATGCTGTTCTAATCGAATCTTCTCAGTATACAGATACCTCTTCGCCTTATACTTGGGAATCTGGTGTAAGGGCCTCTTTGGTGGAAGAATCAAAATTTTCCCTCTTCTTGAAGTCCTAAGTTCTCGAAAAGTATCAATTTCATTATTTTCATCGATATCATCTTCGTCAGGTAGTTCGAAAGGAAAGACAAAATCTTCAATAGAGTTTCCAAAGTAATTCATCATGCCTTCATGTGGCCAGGCTTTTTTCGCCCATCTGTGACCGGCTTTCACGTTTCCTCCGATCACGTCTCCCCAAATGCGTGACCTTGCAAGAATCATTTTCTGTGTTGGAGTGAGTTGGTTCGGCGTGAAGGCTGAAATAGCACTCGGCCCAACTGATACCTTCCAAAGTTGCTCAAAAGCACTTCTAACACTCATTTATCAATAAGAGAAAATTGTTTAAAGTTAATTAACTAATTGAACCTCGCTTTTTTGATTTAGGTAGGTTTAGAGAGTATTTTATTCGAGGGTTTATCAGAGAATTGGAAGGTGCGTCTCGCTTTGTGTTTAGGGTTAAGATTCTTGGGGATTTTAAATGGTTTGGAATTTTTTTGTCAGATGATTCGAATAGCTTAGGAAGAGAGGCTCGTCGAAGAAGAAGTCTTTTTGGGTTCTCTAAAGCTTGGGTCTTCTGGTTTTCTGGCTTGAATGATGAGAAGTTGAGTTTTGCAACAACTCGAAACTCGTTTTCAACTGGAACTGGCTCGTCATTTCCTACCTTTAAAGGCAGTAAAAGTCCTGGGTATTTTTCAAGATCTTCAGATGAACTCTCCCGCGAATTTAACATCGAAGCTCTCACTGACGGTGTATGACGATGGGAATCTGCGATTATTTCTATGTATTTCTGGTTTTTCTTTAAGAATTCTTCAGTGTTTTTTGAATGTTTCGTTTCTGAAACATGTCGGAATATTCGAGACTTGTCAGATTTGAAGTTTTCAGGAAGACTTGACCTCCAGAAGTAGATTAAAGGGACTTTTTGGGTTTCTTTCCAAGGTTTTGATCGAGGTTTCAATTGTTTTTGAGAAAGAGAAGATTTTTTTGTTGGCTTGTAAAGCCTGCCTTTCATTTTTATACTTTTTTAGGGTTTCTTGTGAATGGGTTTCATGATATTATTATATAAGGGTTGAATTTAAGGGATTTTAAAAGTTTTAGATGAATTAGGATTGGGTTTTTAAAAAGTTGTTGATTCGAAGGAAGGTAACTAGTCTGAAGACCTTAGAAGAGCTAGGTCTGGAATTCCTTTGTCTTTTACTTTTGAATTACTTCTCATGAATGAAGGTAAATATTGAGATGAGGGCTTAGTTAGTGAATAGTCTCTTCGGATACTTTGAGTCGAGTTAAAAATTAAAGTTTTATCTAAGATCCTTGGCTGAGATTCAGAAGTAGTTAACAAAACAGGTGTTTTTCGATCATTTTTTTTTTCAATACTCTTGCTAACAATTCTTCCCTGATTACTTTTTTCTGCTTTAAGTATAAAGTTTTCCTTTTTCAAATCTTTTACCAAAGCCTCTAACTTAAAAAGTTTCCTTCTAAACTCAGAGTTGATTTCTTGAAAATGACTGAGTTCATCAGTTAAAATTACTTTCTGATCGTTAAGATATTTCAATTCTTTTTCATTATCTTGGATTTTTTGATTCAAAGATTTAATTAAAAGACTTTCCTGGAACTTTTCATTGAGACTTGACTCAGAATAAGCTAGTTTAAGTTTAAGTTCATTGTACTTTTCTTCATATATTGACTTTAATGCTGAGATTTGTGCAAGTTCCATTTGAAGTGCGGAGATTTCTTTGACGAAACTCGTTTTTAATGAGGAGTTTTCTTGTTTCAGCTTTTGGATCATTTCGAAAGCTGATTCAACTGTTAGGTTTGTGTCCATATTAATAGAATTGATTTAAACTTTAGATGAATTATAAGATTAAGATATTTAGACTTAGTCTTTAAATAATTATTTGATGTAATTATTAGTTATCTTAATTCTTACAAGAATTGTGAGAATTCAATTAAAAAAGTATGATATAGCTCTTATAGTTTATTTCGAGATTTTAATTCCACAAAATCGCAGAAATATCCAAATTTTTCTCTCCAGTAACTCCATCCAGTTCAATCCACTTCACGCTCTAACCCGCCTAAAACATAATCAACAATCTTCAAAAACCTTCAAATCCATAAACCTCTTCCCTTCATTTACTAAATCCTAACTTATCTAATGTCTTCTCTACCAAATCTCCCAAATCAAGTCCGATCCTTCTAGAATATAATAATAATGGATATTAAACAAGCACTAAGACGTGAGTTCAAAGATGGGAACATGCAGATGTTCCACATAGAAGGAGACATTTGGCTAGTTCCATGCGTTACAAACTACTCAGAAAATGAATTCAGGCCCCTTCTCAAGCCCCTCGCGAACCACTCAGAAAAGCCCGCAGCTGCCAGCAAACAAGGCTGGACCACTTCTGAGGACGAAATTCTCTTAAAAATCGTTTCCTCTCGAGGAGCTAAAGCTTGGAGTTCAATCGCGAAAGAAATCAACGCACTAGTTCACAATGGAAGCGATGTACGTCTTGGAAGGCATTGTCGAGAACGGTGGTTCAATCATGTTGACCCTGAACTGAAAAAAGGCGAATGGACCGAAGGTGAAGACCAGCATTTGATTACTCTTCAAAAAGAACTTGGAAATAAGTGGTCTGAAATTTCGAGAAAAATGCCTGGTCGGACTGAAAATAGTGTCAAAAATCGGTTTAAGTCTTTAGAAAAGAAAAAAACGATTGTTGAGGAAAACAAAGGGTTTTTGAACCTTTTTTCACAAGATATCGAAATCAAGCCGATGGAATATGGATTTAATACTATGTTGCTTATGTCTCCTCAGATTATCAACTTCGATATCATCACCAGTCCTCAACCTGAAAAGCTGAGAGTCCCTGATTTTATTAGACCGATTACTAACAAGATACCGAAAATGGAAAGGGTTTCGGAAACGAAGGAAAGACTTAGAAATGACTTGTTCGGGTATGCGCTGTCGCCTTCTGAGTTTTTAAATATAAGAAATGCTTAATAGTGTTTTTACTGGTAGATCACCATATTTACTTGTAGGATGAGGTTTTATTAATAATATTTTGAATTTGGGTCTGAGAAGGAGATTTTTTTGTTGGCTTTTTGGATAAAAGGAATAATTTAGCTTAATCTTATTTTTTTTTCTTATGTAATGGATTCGTAATTAAATGATTTTCATAAGGGTAGATAAATTTGGATTGTATTTAGGGTTCAAAGTTATTATTCTACATTTATAACGTTTCAAGTATAAAATAAGATTAATATAATAACTAATATTAATAACTAGTCTCTTAACTTACCAACGTCGAATTTTTATATTGATATTCATCTTATATCATAAAAACAGGCTATAGATTGTCTTCACTGTTATCTCTATTTTGTAATGCTCTTTCCTCTCCATCTTCTTCACCATAAATCCATGGTATTCAACACAAGACTCATGCGTTCATTATTTAAGAAGATGGATACTAAAAAATACCTAGCCCGCGACGAGGCGAAAGGAGAAGACTCCTTAGGTTTCACCTACAACTCTCTAGAAGAAATGTGGAGACTAGAACTAAACAGTCCTCAAATCCGTTCCAAATCAAACTGGTACTCCCTCGGCAACCAATACTGGACAAGTCTCGACCCAACAATCTCCAACGTCCTGGGCGGTTCAGACGAGATCCACGAGCCAGACATTCGCGAGTCTTCCTTTTTCCTCGACGAAATCCTTGAAAAATACCAAATTTCACGTTCAAAGGTCCTCGATTGCGGTGCAGGAATAGGAAGAGTCAGTAAATTTTTACTACTTCCTCGATTCGAGTCTCTTGACATGCTTGAACAATGTGAAAAATTTCTAAATTTTTCAAAGGACTTCGTGAATGACGTGAAAGTTTTAAATCGTTTTTGCATCGGTGCTCAAAATTTTGAATTTTCTGGAAAAGACTATGATTTGATTTGGGTTCAGTGGGTTTTAAGTCAACTCACTGATGATGACTTGCTTGAGTTCTTGGCGAAGTTAAAGACTGGGCTGAAAGACGGAGGAATTATCATTTTTAAAGAAAATATCAAAGAAAAAGGCTTTTTGGTGCATAAGGATGACTTTAGTGTCACTCGATGTGAAAAGGTCTTAAAACACGCATTTCAGAAAGTCGGTCTCACAGTAGTTGAAGAAAAAAAGCAAGAAACCTGGCCAGAGGACCTTCTAGAGTTAAAAATGTTCGCATGTGTTCCAGAGAATAACTTAAATTAATCCTCACTCGTGTCAGTCGACTCGTCACTCACATTCTTTTTTTTAAGTTGTTCTTTTTCAAGAGTCTGCAAAATTTCCTGATGTTTCAAGTCAAGGCCTTGAATCCTTGCATGAATATCAGCGATCATGTCCTGTTGTTTCTTTTCTTTCGCTTTGGCTTCTTCGCTGAACTTGTCGATTTCATAGACTCCCCAGACGAGAAGGGTTCCATAAGTCAAAATCTCGCCGATGAACTCAGCGCCTGATTCAAGGGCCTTATCATCTGCAAGTGGTTTGATGTAGTTATCGGCAGAGGACATGTTCATGAGTCTTCTTTGGATTTTTATCTGGACTCGATGGTAAAACTGTCCAAGGTTCAATATTTGAGCTTTGATGAAAGGGTGATGATCGTGTTTATGCTTTAGAGAATTTTTCAGGTAGTTCGAAATTGGACGGGTGAAAAGTCGGATGACTAAAGATATCACTTTGAATAAAGGGATCATTGATTTATTATTAATTTCATGGATCTTCTTACTAGATTATTTCACAGGAAAGGCACTTGTGGAAACTGTAGTCGTTCTTATTCTTTATTTTCTAAACGTCGGAAATGCTCTGTTTGCAGTAATTTTTATTTAGAGCTTAAGTTCTGCAGACGGTGCAGTCTTAAGGTCTCCAGTTCTGGCATATTTCGAGATAAAAGGTACTGCCGGCACTGTTTTGAAGTAGAAACAAGTAAGTTAAGGTCGAGAATTTCTACTTTAACGGAAGAAGATATTGAACAACTTGCTGTTGACATCGGAATATCTTCTGAAGAATTTTCTGAAAATCGAAGCCATATGACTGAAGTTGCGAAAACTTTCATTGGAGGCATTCGAAGTCTTCCTACCACGGCAAGTGTATTTTTTACTTAGTTTTCAAGAAGAGCCACTCAATCTTTGAACCTCATTCAGGCAGATCCAAGTGAGACTTATGAAATTTTAGATAAAATTGGACAGGGTGGTGCGGGTTCAGTGTTTTTAGCTGTGAACCGAATAACAAAAGAAAATTTTGCTATAAAGAAAGTACAGCCGAAAAGTGATAATCATTTAAACTCGATTATGAATGAAATCATTCTAACACAGCTGACTAGTAGTCAAAATATTGTAACTTACTTTGAAAGTTACTTGTTTGAGGGAGCTGTTTTTATTATTGTTGAGCTGATGAAGGCAAGTTTGACTGATATTATAATGAGCCGTCCTGGAAACTTACCTGAAACAGTTATTTCATACATCCTAAGGGAAACCCTAATGGGTATCAAAGCGCTTCATGACCAGTTCCGTATTCACAGAGACATTAAAAGTGACAATGTTTTAATATCCCATGACGGTTCTGTAAAACTAGCTGACTTCGGGTATGCCGCTCAGTTAACTATGGAGCAAGGTGTTCGACACTCAACAGTCGGAACACCCTGCTGGATGGCTCCTGAACTAATAGTCGGACTTGAATATGGAGTCGAAGTCGATATCTGGAGTCTTGGAATCGTTGCTTTAGAAATGGTCACTGGCGAGCCTCCTTATTTTGGTCAAAATACAATAAAAGTATTGTATTTAATCGCAACGAAACTACCACCAAAAGTACCGAATAATGAAAAATGGTCGGAAACTTTCAGAGATTTTGTTTCGAAGTGTTTAGAAAAAGATCCTGAATTTCGACCTTCTTGTGAAGATTTACTTGCTCATCCTTTTCTTTCTAATATCAGCCCATCGTTCAAGGCTGAGTTTTCTGCTTATGTTAAGGACTGGATGACTGAGAAAAAGACTTAAATTGTTTCTGATTAATAATTAACTAAATATTCTCCATTAAGATAATTAATTTATGAGCTTGCATCCAATTGAACTGCTCGTTTCAAATAATCAAGAAGTGCTTAGACCGATTTATAATAAACTTATTCACACTCAAAATCTTGATTTTTACTCGGTTGTTCAAGAAATCATTGAAATTCTTGAACTTAGTCCTGGACCTGATGAAAATAAATCTCAATCTTTTAAGTTTATTTGGAAACCTTTTCCTGATAAAGGAAATTTTTGTGAGTTTTTAAAAGTGGTGTCGAGATGGGCTATGATACATAAGTTTCAGAATGCGAGGCTAGCGAAAAGGCAAAATGAATTTTTGAATTATTTGAGGGCGAAAGGGAATTATTATAGGTTTTTAGTGAATAAGGCTGGGACTGGTGATCAGCTTATTATCAAAGAAGTTCTTGAAAAGATCCAACTCACCTATGACAAAGTATCTCAACAGCATTTTAACGGAAACATCGAAATCAACTTCCGTCAGCAAGTTCTTGAAATCGAATATTCAAGCCTAAAAGAGATCTTTAAATTTTACGCAGTTCAACATCTATTTTTAGGCAAATCTCCAACATTCCAGATGATAAGTGAGCAATCAGAAATCTTAGACTGCGGGACATTTCTAGCCTTCTGCAAGCAATTCTCAATATTTTACGAAGAAAAGAAGCAAAAACTAACAAAACGAAGCGAATTGACTCAAATTTTCAAAAAACACTCAACTCTGAACTCTTTTATGACATTTAAGCAATTTCTTCAAGCGATAGACTCGATTTCGCAGATATTTTTCAATGAAGAGAACGATTTGTTAGCTTTGAAAGTTTTTAATTTCTCTGCAGAAGACAGAAAAGTCTTGTTTTTAGAAGGACTTAAAATCGCTGATGTGAGAACGATAAGAAAAAAAATGAAGCCTTTAAATATACAGACCAGTGGAAAACCTCTGCATCGAAGACTTGAGTCTGAACAAAAGGGTTTGAATGGAAGCGGATTCGAAGTTACTAGAAAACCTCGAAATATCATTTTTAGGAAAAACTCTAGTCATGATCGACTGGAGAATAGAAGTGGGAGATGCTTGTCTATGAATCATAGGAAGACTGAAGGGAATAAGAATTTGGTTAGGACTCAAAGACACTTTTCGGCTAATAAGGATGGAATTCGTATGGGGTTCAGGATTTTTGTTAGTCAGCCTAATTAGAAATTTTCCTTAGGTGGATTAATTAGAATTTTTTATTTTGATCTTTGTGGGAATCCTTGAAAATTACTGCTTATTGAATGTGATGAAATTTTTGAAATGTTTATAGTTTAGTCGTAAAATCAATTGAAATTAGGAAAAGTTTATAGTTTAGTCGTAAAATCAATTTGAAATTAGGAAAAGTTTAAATAAAACAATATCATAAGAAAAATCTGCTAATCTTCCAATAAATGAAACAAAAAACTCTTCATTTAATTTTATCTAGCAATAAAAATTTAAAAAAAAACGCTAACTTTTTGAATTATTCTCTAAAAACAGTCAAAACCATGCAAACTATTTACCTTAACCTTAACTGAACTTCATCCATTCCCCAAACCATTCAAGTATATTTTTTATTAAAAACGAAAAGAAAATTACAAACATTGAACCTATTGAAAAAAAACCTGACTTCTCTCAGCTTTGTCATAAGTTGCACAAAAGTAACTCTTTGAATAACTCGAAGTTCCTTCCCCTTCAATTTAAGTCCAATAGCCTTAATGAAAAAGTAAGAATTTTCGTATTCTCTAACCCACGACAACGTGAATTTTTTGAGTTTAACCCTTGCGACATTAGTGTCATAAAATTCATTTATCAGGAATTCAAGCAAGAAAATCACGTCTTTTAAAATTGCTTTGAACTTTTCATCATCTTGTATTTCAATGCGTAGATGATTCATTCGATTACACAAAAAATAATAAGGACTTGTAACCCAGAAGTAGTTCGGAGCTATAGGTTCCAGTTTTGACTTTCTTTTATTAACATTTACAAATTTTTCAGAGTTTGGGTTCTTCACCTTCGAAAGACTGAAGTTCATGAAGTAATACTTGGCTGTTTTTTTTGGTCGCTTAAACATCCCACAACCCATTAAATTATCTAGTTTATTAGTGCAGCATGAATATCGTTAAGGGAAGGGTTAATAAGATTCATTTATTTTAGGAAGCATCAAGTTTGTTTTATTTGAGAAAAACTGGGTTTGTTTAAGGATTGGTAATGTTTAGTTGATGCTTAAGGAAACTGATTTTAACAACATGTTTTTATAAAAATTCAATTATCAAGGAATTATATTAAGTTCTCTTGAAATAAGATTTGGAGGATGTTTGAGAATACATCATTCCAAAACAAAATCTCTAAAATAACCCTAAAAAATCCAATAAACAAATGGTGTGGACCAAGCTATCTTACCTCTCCTTCCCGCAAGCATTCACCGCAACAAAAGTAGGCAAGAAGTGGTTGGGTGCAGAAGTAGGAAGTCGTTACCGTTCAGTCCTAAAAAAAGAATTCCTAAAAGCCGGGGTTCCTTGGGAATACGACCCGGTTCGTTATCAGAAAAAAGAACCCTTGAACCCTTTTGAGCAATCTCCAAAGCTCCCTCAAAGTGTAAAGAACAAAAGAATGCGAGTAGCGCGAATCGAGAGAGCTTTAGCAAAACAAGACGAGTTGCAGTTGAAGCACCGTCAAGAGGTAGCATCGAAGAAAAGACTGACAGGACTTGACTTTTTCATGATGTCATCACTGGGCAACGTGCTTCGAAACAGGTAGTTAGTAGTAATAAATGAAGGCTTGGGCAGTGACACAGAAACTTGAATCATTTTATGCAGGTGGCTCGTTGTTCTTCTCCCAAGACCTGACCCGAGGGTACTCTTTGATTAACTCGAGTGTTGTTTCCTTTGAACTTCCTTCTTTTAAGGTACTTGGAAAGGACTTTGAAGATATTTTAGAGTTCGTGCTTTGTCCTGATGATGTTATTCTTACTTATGGAGAAGATGATATGATTGTCTATAGGAATGAACCTCCTGTTTCGTTTAAGAGTGAAAGTCGCGTTG
Organism: Stentor roeselii; assembly: GCA_006503475.1. Taxonomy (NCBI): domain Eukaryota; phylum Ciliophora; class Heterotrichea; order Heterotrichida; family Stentoridae; genus Stentor; species Stentor roeselii. The sequence continues at coordinate 111,859 of RSEH01000081.1, read as the reverse complement.
TTGTCATGCAGGCTGATAAGAGAGGGCTTCTTGCTACTGGAAGTGCTGATTATTCTGTCAAAGTTTATCAAATTGCTCAAGGGTACCTCTCGCATAAGTTTAAACATAAACAACCGGTCACTGCTCTTGGATTTTGTGAAAATGAACTTTTACTTGTCTCGGCTTCTCTTGATAATACTGTCAAGGTCTGGGATTTGAGTAAGTATAATTGTGCTCAAAGTTTTAATGTTGCGGATACTGTTAGGTTCTTGGCTTGTGATCAAAATTACTTCTTTGCTGCTAGTAATATTGAGTTGATCAAGTTTGAATTTAAGAGTTGGGAGAAGAAAAGCTTGGAAATTGAGATTAGTGCTTTGATGGTTGGACGAAGAGTTATTCTCGGTAATCAACAAGGAGAACTAATCTCAGTAACCAAGAAAAACCTAATGGTAAAAAACCGAAAAAAGTTAAGTTCCCACTCAATCAAAACAATAAAACCCTATTCAGAAAATCTCCTAGTAAGCAACGAAGAAAGCAGCATATACCTGCTAAACAAAAAACTAACTCTAAAAAAAGAATACATTGGCCACATCGACGAAGTCCTAGACCTAAAAGTCATAAACGAGACCGAGCTTCTCCTCTGTTTAAACTCAACAGAGCCAAAAATTCTAAACAAGCAAGACCAAACAGTTCTAAGTCTTCAAGGCCACAGCGACAACATCCTCTGTTCAGACGTTCAAAACGAAACAATAATAACAGGAGGCAAAGACAAGCAAATTCTTCTCTTCAAGTCAGGTTCCCTATGCTCCTGCTTTAAAGGTCACACAGACGAAGTGACTTGTGTTTCAATCTCACGAAAAGACTGGTTCGTCTCATGCAGTTTAGACCTGACGCTGAAAGTTTGGAGTAAGTCCGCGATTGACCCTTCCTCTTCTTTATTCACTTGTGTAGGACACACGAAAGACATCACTTCAGTGAAAGTTTCTCCAGATTCAAAACTGATCGCTTCAAGCAGCCAAGACAAGTCAATCAAGTTGTGGTCGAGTAAATTGATGTTAAAAAAAGAACTCTTAGGGCATAAACGAGGTGTCTGGGACTTGAACTTCCACCCGAATGACCAGCTTTTGGCCTCTGCTTCAGGAGATATGACTATCAAGGTATGGACTTTGAGTACTTTTGAATGTGTTAGAACTTTGGAAGGTAATCAAAATTCAATTCTTAAAGTTTTGTTCTGTCAGTCAGTCCTCGTATCAACAAGCAGTGACGGGCTGCTTAAGGTCTGGGACTATAAGACTGGAGCTAGTCTTCAAACTCATGAAGCGCACAATGGCAAGATCTGGGCTTTGACTTGGCAGAAGACTCAAAATGAACATTTTTTAGTCACTGGAGGGACTGATTCGATGGTGATTATCTGGAAGGATGTCACAAAAGAAGAGGATGAAAAGGTTTTAAATGAAAAAAAAGAGGTGGTTAAACTTGAACATGACTTGCAAATTTCAATAAAAAATGGACTTTTTGTTCAGGCTGCTCTTATTGCCTTTAGACTTAAAAGACCTAAGACTTTGTTCACTGTTGTCGCGAATATGAAAAAGGAAGACGTTTGTAACTTCGTTGATGGACTCATTGACACTCCTGAAGGACTCACTGCACTTCTAAGTCATATTCGAGACTGGAACTGCTTTAAAAAATACGCAGCTGTCGCACAGGGCTTACTTTCTGAAGTTCTTGATAGAGTCCCTCCTGAGATGATGGAAAAAGACAAGGAAATTTTAAATGCGATTGTTGTTTACTCGAAAAAACACTTTGAAAGAGCAGACAAAGCTTATTGCGAGACTTTTCTAATCGGTCATCTTTTGAATGAAATCTCTTTAATGCCAATCCAAAGACAATCAGTTTTGCCTTCCAAACGTCAAAAAGTCGAAATAAGTTAAAAGTCTTTCCCGATCAGTATAGTTATTAACCTATATTAATGGAAGCCAGAAATACGGACACTATGAAAGTCCAGCTTTTCATCTCTTGTCGCAAGTTGAAAGACGTCGAAACCTTCAGCAAGTCTGACCCCTTCGTAGAAGTATTCCAAAGATCAGCCACAAGTCAATGGACGAAAGTTGGACAGACTGAAGTCATCTGGGACAACTTGAACCCTGACTTCATCAAAAGTTTCATTCTTGACTATCACTTTGAAGAACAATTGTATCTTTTTTTCAAAGTATTCGATGCGAATATTGAAAATGGAAGAGAAGTCAAAGGACTGCAACTTGGAGAAGTAGAGTCTACATTAAGTGAAATTGTGGGAAGTAAAGGACAGCAGATTATTAAGACTTTACATATGCCTGGGAGTGTTGGAAGCTGTGGGAATATTGTGGTGAGGGTTGAAGAGATTTCAACTGTGAATAATGATGAGATTCAGATCACTTTTAGGGGGAGAGGATTACCGAATATGGGATGTTGGTATAAGTTCCATTCTTTCAAGCCGATGTTTTACTTGTCCCGTGCTTGGGAGAATAAGAGTAATCAAAGGATTTATTGCTCGGAAGCTTCTTCAGGGGTAAACCCAACTTGGTTAAAGGTTGTAAAAAGCATGCAAGAGCTCTGCAACGGTGACAGTGACCGTCCAATCATATTTGAGTTATACGATCACCACCGAAGCGGAAAACACACTCCAGTAGGCAAGTTCGAGTTCAGCATAAGAATGATCCGAGAAGAAGGTAAAAAATCATTTGAACTAATGGACCCTCAAGGTAAAAAGAAAAATTTAGGTGTGATAGAGATCATAAACATCCAACACACTCCAGTCTACAGTTTCTTAGACTACATCGCAGGAGGGTGCCAAATAAACCTTCTAATCGCAGTGGACTTCACCGGTTCCAACGGCCACCCTCTTGCGCCGACGTCTCTTCACTTCATATCCCCGAACGGTTACAACCATTACCAGTCAGCTTTGCACTCAGTGTCCGACATTCTTCTAAACTACGACAGTGACAAAGAAGTCCCTCTTTACGGCTTCGGAGGAAAAATCAACCGTCAAGTCAGTCATTGTTTCCCGTTGAACTTCGATGCGAACAACCCGGCAGTGACAGGTTTGAAGGGAATAATGGAAGGTTATAAACAAGCGCTTCATTCAGTGGAACTGAGCGGACCGACTCTTTTTTCACATGTGATCCGAACGGCGGTTATGATGGCTGAACATGCTCAAGTGAACCAGTTTAACCAGCAGTACTTTATTTTGCTTATATTGACTGACGGTGAAATTCATGATATGAATGAAACTATTGACTGGATTGTAAGAGGCTCTAATGCTCCTTTGAGCATCGTCATTGTGGGTATCGGAAATGATAGCTTTCAGAATATGGACCGACTTGATGCCGATGATGAACCTTTGATTGACTCGAGAGGTGTCAAGATGGCAAGAGACATTGTTCAGTTCGTTCCTTATCGTAACTTCAATAACTCTCCTAGTGCTTTGACTAAGGAAGTCCTTGCGGAGATACCAAGGGAAATCACGAATTTCTTTAAAATCAAGAAAATTCAACCGAATAGTGCGATTGAAGCTCCAGCTTTTGACTTTCAAAGAAGTTATACTGTTGATTCTTCAGGGTATACTACAACTGGACCTACTGCTGCTAATTACGTGCCTGAAATCCTTGTCTCTGCAAATCCTTATTCAAGCTTCCAGCCGGTCAACCCATCAGGGAACCTTCCACCTTACAACCCTCCTAACAACGGTGGGATGTACTATTCATATAACCCTCCTAAAGGGTATTAGTTAGCTAGTGAAATTTTGATTAATTATTTGATTTTTTTGATCTTGATAAACATCGAAGGACTTTTGAACATAGTGAATTGTTTTTATTGATTGATAAGTACTCGAGTGTTGTCAGGTTTTTTAGTAAAAGGTAGGATTGGAAACCCATTAATGTTCCGACTACTACGAAAACACTTAGACCTAAAGGGAATAAAAATTTTATCAGACCTCGGCTGAATGGGCTTAGATCTATTGTGTCCCAACTTGGAATTGAAATTTGAAAAAAAGACTTTCCTAGAGTTAGGGTTAGGTAGAGACCTGCTAGGATGCACCAGAGGATAAAACGGTAGAATGGGGCCTTGTTTTTTAGACCTACGCAGTTGTTTATCCAGATGCAGTGGTGGTCCATATCTAGGATGCACTTGTTGCATATTGAACAATGATGAGAACGCAAGGGTTTAAAATAAGAACATTTTTCACACATTTGAAAAATTTGCTCGGGCTGATGAAGATCTGTAGAGTACCCAGGACTAGTGAGATTCGATTTCGTAAGATCAGTTAAAATTAGAACTGCAATTAAAGAACCAATCAAAGAGAGTGAAAAGTAAAACTTCTCTTGGTAAATCTCAGGCATAAGTATAAAACAAACAACAAACCAAGACTATTTAAACCTTACACAAAAAACCAAACAAAATACAAGAACAAAGCAAATTTTTCCAGTTATTTTCACACACTTGATATCCGAATCAGATTCTATCATAGTTTATAAAACATCATTCTTCCTCAAATCTTTATTTCTACCAATCAATCAAAAATGTCTTATCCTCAAGTAAAAATCCATCAAACCAAAAATAAAACCCAAACCTAAAAAACTCCATCAAAACAAAAATAATACCCAAAAAAAAAATCTCCCCAAAAAAAACCATCAAAAAGGGCCGTTCCGGGAATTGAACCCGGGACCTCTCGCACCCAAAGCGAGAATCATACCCCTAGACCAAACGGCCGCTTACACTAAAAACACCTTAAAACATTAAATCCTCTTCCAAAATAACACCCTCTCCTTCCCTCCTCTAAAAATTCCTAATTTTTCTAAATTCCAATAAAACCAAAACCCTAAAAAATCTCTTTCCTTAAAAACCATTTCCATTCTTTCAATCACCATAAATGCTGCTCCGAAGGCTAAAATCTTCATACGTCCAAGGTCTTTACACACAGTTGAAACAAGACGAGTCCTTCTTCGAGCGTACAAAAAAGTTCTCAGAATTCTGCAAGTCGATGTCAAAGTTAGAAAAACATTACGCTGATCAAGAAAACGAGTTGTTTCTTCAGTCTCAGCAGATGAAGCGCTATGCTTTGGCGAGTTTAGAGCCTCTTCGAGACATGTTGTCTTATTACTGCAGAAATCGAAAAGCCTTCTCCTCACAGCTGGTCCTTGACACCTTGGAGCACTTGGGCGGTGTTATCAAGGCATCGAAGACCCTGCCTTACACGGACTTGGACCCGATGGAACTGCAGACGTCTTGGGAGTTCCAAACAGTTATTCACGACTTAAAGCTCGGACTTACAGGGAAAGAACATTTGCCCCCTGTTTTCATCGGCAGGGTGTTAAGCGCTCTGGCCAACATGGGGTATAAAGACCTGGAAATCGTCCAAATGGCTGGAAATCGCATCAAAGATGTCATAAAAGACCCTTTAGAACCTTTTGCCAATCAGGTGTATAAAGATCATGTCTATTCAGGTTTTCAAACTTCAGAAGAATTTCAGTCTTACCTCACGACTTTGTTGGAATGGAAAATTCAACCGAAAGATAATAACTTGGATAAGGACAAAGTGATTAAAATGATTGAAAAATTCACGGAAAAAATTCATGACGCGAAACTCGCTCAGAAGGACCTGGCGTCGGCTTTGGCTAATATGAATGAACAGTATTATATGCTTGTCGCTGCTCAGCAAGCTGATCCGGTTCTTGCGAAAAATGATAATGTTACGCTTGGATTGAATGAACTTCAAGAAACTCTTACGGAAGCTGGAATATTAAATCCTTATGATATGGATGATGCTAGTAACTTTGAAAATTTGGATAAAATGATGGAAAGAGCGGAAAGGACTTTTAATAATATTACATCGGCTTACTTTCCGGAACTGAATAATAGAATGGTTGATGAGTTGTATGAAGCTTCGAAAAGTTACTCACATGTTCAGATACCTGAGAAAATTTCGAATGTTCCTAATCCGAACTTGGTCAATGCTAATGTTTTAGGGATTTTTTTAACTGGACTTGGAGATATCATGCATGCGGAATTTGGAGATGTGAATGAAGATTCAGGGTATCCGAATATTCCTTGGGAACGTCGAGCTCGTCCCACAAAACATCAACTTGACCCAAAAAGAAAACTTTACATCGACCTGCCCTACACCACAATCTGGATAGAAAGTCAAAAGATAGCTGAAGACTTAATACCAGTAATCCGAGAAGCTGCGAAAAAAGCAGATTTTTCTTCAGCCTGCAAGTTGGTTCACGGTCTCGGAGCAGTTCACTTATTCGACCAAGAGACTCTCGACTCACTATCCACAATAATCTCTCAAGAGACTCCAACAGACATCGACTTGAACATCTTATCCGAAGGAGTGATCGGCTTCGGTCTTTGCAACAGTCACAGAAATGCAGGAAAAATTTTATTTGAAAAATTATCAAAGCATCCAGATGTTGAATTACTTGGATTCCATCATTTAATACGCACCATGTGGGCTGCCTGTGTTCTTAACTTACAGTTAAAGCCTGAGTTCAACACGTTCTTTCAACTGCTCAACGACGTGGAACCTGCTGACTTGTCAAGGCAAGACGCTGAATTCTTTAGAGATGTGATGGTTTGTCTGGAGTATGAAGTAAAAATCCCAGAAACCAAACTTTCTATTCCCCTGGCAACATCAAAGGCTCTTTATTATAATCTCTGGATGAATGACCCTGGTCTTTATAACCCAATCAAGCCTTATCTAAAAAAACTCGGCAGAAACCTCATGTCAATGACGATGCCTGAGGAAGAAGCTGTAAAAATTCAGAAAAAAATCAGAGAAGCTGAAGCTTTTCCTTTGTTTCAATTTGATGACGTCATTGCTATGAATGGATTTTACACTTACCTTTTCTTCGCTGGATCTGAAGGTGTTTATAAAGGTCATGTCCTCGGCACCTATGCAATAAAATGCAAACTTTTAAAATCTATGGGAAAAAGAGGACTTCCTATTCCTATCAATGAGATTCTTGAAATCGACCCCTTCGCTCCAAGTGTGAAACCGAAAAATCTTGACCTTCTCAGCAATTACATTGAAAAATTTGTAGGAATTCCTAAAAATCACCTACAGTCACTTCAAGATTTTTCAGTGGAATACGTGAGAATCATGAATGAAGAAAATGAAAAAATGTCTGATAATCATCATGCACTTCTCTTGGCTGAAGAACTTTTAGGAGCTTTTAAGTTACAAGAAATGTCAAGAATGAAAACTGGAAATTATCTTTCAAATCAAGGACTTGAAGAAGTTAAGTTGCAGTTGTTGAAGGTTTTTCATAGGTTTCAACAAATGGATGCAGAAACTCAGGAAAGGATCGACAAGATCTGTTTTGAAACAAGTGCTGAGAAGAGTTTTTTGAATTTGGTGAAAGAAACTAATGATAAGATTGTTTTGAAGCCGATACCTGAGCCTGAGTTCTGGCATGGGTATCGACAGTTTATGCATCTTCCTACAAGGTCTATTAAGAAATGTGTAGACTTGACTGATGAGATCATTAATCATAAGTTTCTTTTGATACCTGATTATTTTCATTATAAAGATTGGGCTAAAGAACTACAATCGGCTTATCCTTTGCCTACTGATATGAGTCTCTATGATGATGCACTTTTTAATAACTTTTTCTTTATTCATCGAAGGCAACAGATTGGGTTAAAACCGGACCCGACTATTGGTTTTAATTCTTTGGAAGATAAAATCCCCGGTTATATAAGGTTTAAGGCTTTTCTTAGCAATTTGAAATATGAGATCAAACGCAACTGGACTGATAATGAAATTATTAGGAAAATATTGAATTTGGGGACTCTTGAAGAATTGATTGAGAGCCATCTCCGACCAAAGCCTTTCAAAACCTTAAACCTTTTCAGAGACCCTGAATCTTTCGCAGAGTTTATGAGCAACCAGATGAAATCAGCTGAAGACTCAGACCAATACGCCAAGTTTTTCCGCGAAATTCACGCAGAAGACGCAAGTAAACAAGAAATTTTAGAAAAAATGAAGAAAAACTTAAAAGCAGTATCATCAAAAGAAGAGCTTGACTTATATGAAAAAGTATTTTTAAGGAATGAAATAACTCAGAGATATGCAAACACAAAAGAAGCTCTTGACTTGGAAGATCCTGAACGTGGTTATTATTACAACCCCATCTTCAGACAGAGCTTTGGAAGGAAGACTGACCCTCGGGACTTGAGGAAAAGAGTTTATAGTCTGAGAGATGACCCGGATTTCATGGAAAATAAGACGGATAAGGAATATCTTCACTTTAAAAAACGAAAAGCTGAAGCAAACCTTATAAAAACAAGAATTTTACTTAAAATTCATGAAAATCTTCCTTTGTCTAATTTGGAATCAGAATATCTTGCGGTTTATCAAGAAGCGCTTAGCAAGGCTTCGATTTCTCAGGCAGGAAAAGTTTTGATTCCTGAGAATTTCACTTCACTTCGCGTCAAGGATTTTAAAGATGAGGACTGCAAGGTCTTTGAATGTCTTTATAAGGTGAATATTTCTAGCTTAAGAGAAAGAGTAGGAAACTTTTCTCTTAATGAAATACTTTTTGAACTTTCACATTTTATTGATGATTATCTGGTGAATCGTGTTGAGTTCTTTGTTATTGAGCAAAGGCTGCTTAAAGAATGGGGAATACAGCCGGATTTTAAAGGGTTGTCAAAACTGAAGCCTTTGTGGAATAATAAGGGTCTCTGGTGGCAAGGTTCAGCTCTAGAAGAGTACCTATGGCGAAAATCTGGTCAATTCTCTGAAAAAGACTTCCAAGACTTTTTCACCCTCTTCGGCTACGAAAGCAACAAATCTTTCAAAGACTTAACCTACTGGAAAATGGACATGGAAAGTTTCAAAGAAATGATGTCAGAAGCCAAAGGAAGCGACTTCCAACTAGGATTCATCCGAGAATGGTGGCAACGCAAAGCACTCGAAAGAAATTCCAGATTCACAGTCCCAGACGGAAAATTCGCAGAAAGTGATCAAAAGATCTTAAAAACCTGGTACAATGAGTTATCATATCATCACAAAAACGATTTCTTCAATTTCTTCGGCATCAACTTCGACTCAATCGACGAAAACACTTTCCAAAGCCTCTTCGAGAAGTTAAAGCCACTAGTATACAGAAAAAAAACAAATGAATCTTTAAACTTATTCAGAATGGTTTACTTTCATCCACTAATTCCAGAGAGAATAAAGGAAGACTTATACGGCATTGTTCAAAACCTTAAGTTTCCCATATATGAAGAAGGAAGCACCGCTCTTGACCCTGTGAAGATCCGAGGAGATAAACTTTCTGTCGAGATTTCTGAAGAGGAATGGAAAAAAAGACTTGAAAACGCTTCTTTTAACTTCATGCCAGAACTTGTTAGGAAGTTAATGACTAAGTAGTTTTCAATACTTAAAATGTCTACTTTTCTAACTGGTTGTAATATTGAAGACCCTCTGGCTTCTAATCCAGAAACTACCAAAGCAAGGCCACCGAGGAACCGTCGTCCACAATCACATCGATCTGGAAGCACATCAAAAAAAACTCAATTAAAAGAAGATCGAGACTTTCAAATCTTTCGTGAAAATCAGATCCTTTTGAAAAAAATGATCTATATTGACTCAAAGCCTTCGAGTTTCAGTCAAATCAGAACACAGTCTGCACCTATGCCGAATAGAAGTAAGTCAAGGGTGCATCAACAATTTCAAATTAACTTGGAAAATCGGAGATTTAGAAATAGGCTGAGAAATACGACCTCGCATTATTCAATCAATCGATTTGAAGAAGAAAATAAGTTCAGACAGTACCTCAAGTCAAAAATCTGTAAAAAGCCAGTCCGACCTGAGATCAAGACACAAAAATTGAATTTCGACCAAGAGTTAATCGAAAAGATTCTAAAACGCAGAGAGCTTCGAAACGTTAAACTAGGTGTAAGTAATTGAAAGTAATAATATGCAAAAAAGTGAGAATGCAAAATCAGTTGACCCTTCTCAAACAATTATTGAAAAGATCCTCACAGTGCAAGGAGACATCAAAAACAAAGAGTACAAAAAAGGAAGATTTCTTGGAAAGGGAGGCTTTGCCAGGGTATACGAGCTAATCAATGAAGAATCCGGTGAAATCTTCGCCTGCAAGTTTATTTCCAAAGACGCTCTAGCAAAATCTCGCGCACGTCACAAGTTAATGAGCGAGATCAAGATACATCGTGCTTTACATCATCAAAATATCGTCCAATTCAGCCATTTTTTCGAAAACGATGAATTTGTTCATATTCTTCTTGAACTTTGCCCTAACCAGTCCTTAAGTGATCTTTTACGTCGACGTAAAAGGCTTCATGAACTTGAAGCTCAATGTTATTTAAGTCAGATTTTGACGGGTATTAAATATCTTCACTCACATCGAGTCATTCATCGAGATATCAAACTAGGAAATATTTTTCTTAGTGGGAAGATGGAAGTAAAAATTGGAGACTTGGGATTAGCGGCGAAGTTGGAATATGAAGGGGAAAGAAAGAGGACTATTTGTGGGACTCCTAATTATATTGCACCTGAAATACTGGAAGGGAAAAATGGACATTCTTATGAATGTGATGTTTGGAGTTTTGGGGTCTTGATGTATACCTTGCTTGTTGGAAGACCACCTTTTGAGACTAAGGATGTGAAAACGACTTATCGAAGGATTAAGATGAATTTGTATACTTTTCCGGAAAATGTTGAAGTTTCACCGGAGGCTAAGGCACTTATACAGTCGATACTTGTGATTGATTATACAAGAAGGCCGAATTTGGAGCAGATTGCCAGTCATGATTTTTTCACAAAAAATTCGTTTCCGAGATACCTTCCATTTAGTACTTTAGCAGTTCCTCTAGCTCAAGGTTACTTGAAACAGTTCCTTACTTGTCAAAGTGATACAGACCGAGGAGTCACTGTAAGGGCAAGTTCACAAGAAGACCGAAAAGATGTAGTTGATGATAATACACCATCGAAAAAAAGAAACAAATCAAGAGAAGCCAGAAAAGAAACAAATCCTGAAACGAAAATTACTCCTTACTTTAGTTCTTATACTGGTACTGAAAATGATGGGCCTGATATGTGGGTTACAAAATGGCTTGACTATTCATCTCGATATGGAGTTGGTTATATCTTATCAAACAAATCAGTCGGGGTGATTTTCAATGACAGTAGTCGAATAGTACTAAGTCCAAATGAACTCACATTTCAATATATAAGCAACACTGCATTAGGAGAGTCGATCAACACTTTCACAATTGATGAGTTCCCAGCAGACATTCACAAAAAAGTGATGCTTTTGCAGTTATTCAAAAAACAGTTGCAAAATGATAAAACCAATTCTCCAGATATTGAAAAACCTTTTCATCATGTAAAAAAATGGTCAAGCACTCCTCACGCAATGATTTTTAGATTGACCAACAAAGTCATTCAAGTCTGTTTTCGTGATTCAACTGAACTTCTACTGTCCAGTGAAAAGAAATATGTGACCTTTGTGAATAAAATCAAGGAAACGTCTAGTTTTCCATTGGGTACTGCTATGGAGTGTGGAAATAAGCAGCTAATTAAGAGGCTCAAGTATTCTAAGGAAGTTTTGACAACGATGCTGAAAGGAAGGAGCTAATTAGGTAATAGAAGATGTTTTTTATAGATTGAGTGAAATGAGGATACTTTTACTATCATGCTTATTTTAGTCAAGAAACTTATGATTAATTTAGAATTTATTTATATTGAGTGAAAATTAAGGTAAAAAATTGAATTTATATGTAATAAGGTTCAATTATTTGGTTAAATTAGTTTTTTGTATATTTACCGATTTTCATTGTAATTTTAAGACTGACAACTAATCCATTTGAATTTTTCAAGAACCCATCCTAAGAATCATCTAAAAAAATGACTATTTGACTCAGAACTAAAATAATAAATTTTACTTCTCAGTTGATATTAGGACCTGCTGATGTAATTAATTACTCTAAAATATCATAAATTGACAAATATTTTAAAATCCTCAACTTTAAAATCAAATCTACTAAAAACTACTTAAACTATCCTATCTTTTTTCTTTCTCCGCTAAAATTTTCAATGAAACCAATGCAATAAGACTAGCTCCTAAGCAAATAAGCAATAAAGCTCCACATTTATGCCAAATTTCACCACCGAAGCCAAGTTCACTAAGCGGAGAAGTTCCATTATAATCATCTCTATCATAAGGCAAATCATCTAATTCATTCAAAATAAACGCTTCATACCCTCTAGAAAACGGCGAAATATACTTAATCCATTCAAAAGCACTAGCCAAACTATCAGATTTACTAAAAAACCCTGCAAAAAGCATAAAAGGTGCAGCAATAGTCGGTCCATACACATTCGCAGCTTCAAAGTCAACCGACAGAGCTCCTGCTAAGTTTCCAAGACACATTCCAGACAAATGCACCAAGAAATGAATTCCAAAGAAAATAAAATAATGATCAGCAGTTTCAAGGTTCAAGTCAGTGGCAAAGTAAGTAATAATACTATAAAAAAAAGAAAAAAGAAAGACAATCGGTAATTCAGCGACAAATTTAGAAAGGTAATAAGGAGTCACCCCATACAAGTTTTCTTTATAGTCTTTTATCATTATCGGCCTCTCAACTGGAAAAGTCAGGGTGTTAGCGATGACCCCGAAAAACAGGGTGTTAATTGTAACGAAAAACAACAAACCTTTACGATTTTCTATTTGAGTCCTGCCATATCCCAGGTCTCTAAAGAGCAGGGCAAGGACAGTTCCCATGAAAATCGCTTGAACTATTTTCACTCCAAAAAGCATCGGATTTCGCTTCGCATTAACAAAAGAACGAAAAAGCAACAGTGAAAAAACATCTAAAAACCCTGGCTTGAACAGAGACATTGAATAAGGCAGAGGGTCTGGGTGGTACAGAGGGTCGGTCTCAGTTGACATTGACTTATAAGCAGTGATGAAGTCATTCACTCGCTTTTTTTCGTCTTCCATCAACTTGTGGATGTTTTTTATATAAAGGATTCTCATGAAGTGATCTGGAGGAGGAGTGTGTTCCTGACAAACAAAACCAAGTCCGTCAAAGTGCAGTCTCGCTTGAGCGGCAGGGCCTTGATAAACGAAATGTCCCATGATCATCAAGATCAAAGAGTCAATCATTTCATAAATATCTTGACTTGGCTGGTGAATCGTCATCAAAACTGTCTTCCCTGACTTCGCCGTTTCTTTCAACAGGCCAATCACGATTTTCGCAGTGTAACTATCGAGACCTGATGTCGGCTCATCAAGCAAAAGAACAGGAGGGTCAGAAATCATTTCTAAGCCAATGCAGAGTCTTTTCTTTTCACCTCCTGATAGACCTTTTATTAACTCGTTTCCGACTAAGTTGTCTGAAACGTTTGAAATTTTTAGTTTTTCTAAAAGATCGTTCACTAATGATTTGATTTCAGATTTATTTTTTCCTACTTTTAAACGAGCTGCAAATGTCAGGGTCTCTCGAGGAGTCAGGGTTGGAAGGAGGATGTCTTGTTGCATTACATATTTGACGAAAGATTGGAAATCGAGCTCGGTTATGGTTTTTTCATTTAGTCTCACTGTACCTGATATCTTGTTTTTACGGTTAGGGAAGATTTGGTTTGATAGAATGCTGAGAAGAGAGGTTTTTCCACTGCCAGATGATCCCATTATCGCTGTCAGCTCCGAAGACTTAGAGATTCCAGAAACTCCTTTTAGGATTTCGAGATCCCCTACTTGAAACCTAATATCCTCCCATATCAGATTAACTTCTTGGCCCTTGGCCGGATTTTGTATTATTTCATAAGATGCAGAATCGTTATGATTATCCGCTGAGATACGTTCAGCTTCAACTCTCCTGGTACTGGCCATTATAGTCAGTTAAGGCAATATGGTGACATGGTAAATGATTAACAAAATAAAAATAACAATTAATTCATTTATAATAATAATTTTATTTCCTCAAGTATTTTTCATTTTAAAGCTAAAAACTATTCCCACATGATCAGAAATCTGAGTCACAGGTTGTCCGGTGATATAAAAAGGTTTCAATTTGATACTTTCAACGTCAATTTCCAAATTCTACCTAATCCTTACCTTCGAATTCTTCAAAAAAATATAATCAAGGCACATATCAAGCCGAGCATCATCAGCATGTGTCAAAACTTTCTCCTTCGGCAACCCTCTTTCATCAACAATTCCAAAAGTAGCTAAATGTTGTTCATACTTAATTAAAACAACATCAACAAGTTCTTCATTTCCAAAATCACTTAAAATCGCATACATATTTTCATAGTCATCTTGAGAGTTCATCTTCCTAAAAATTACCTGAAAAAGAGGAGGCTTTATTATTTCTTTCCCATCAATATTGAAGTCTCCGCCAATTAAAACAGTTTCATTCAACCCAGCAGTTTTTAAATCAATAAACTTCTTAAGTTGGACAAGTTGTTTCCTTCGAATCATTCTATATCTGAGGAACTCTTGGTAGTCAAAAGTCGTGTAAGAAGACTGAAGGTGAGTTGAAAATAAGTGAATACAAGATGATCCTATTTGGATTTTTGAATAAGTCGCACCTTTTGATGAGAGACGGTCTGAACTCATTGAGTCTTCGTAGGTTATTTCGTCTGATTCTAGGATTGGGAAACGGGAAAGAACTAGCAACCCACTGTCTGTGAAAGTTCCACTGAATGGACTTGCTTCTGGACCTATTTGGGAAAAGAAGAAACCTAGCTTTTCGGATTCTGAGATTATTAAGGACTTTCGGCTTGATAGAGTTGAAAATACTTCTTGGAGAATCACCAGGTCGAATTGTGGAAGAATGGATTCGATTAGGATTCTTGTTCTGAGGTCTTTGAAATCTGAGGAGTTGGTTTTTATACCTGGGGGACGAAGGAACATGTTTAAGGTGAGAAACTTAATTTGGGTGTCCATTGATATAATATAAATACCCATCTTAAATAATAAAATCCTGATATTTTTAAAAGTTTTCATTTCAAAGATGATCATACATATAAAATTAAATCTATGTAAATTACAGGTTCCAATATCAATATATCCCCTATATCTTAAAAATAACCATCTACCTCTTTCCATCTAAAATCCTATAAACCTATTTAATCTCTATCTAAGTTTCGATCTCTCAGCCTTGATCTTCAAAGCACTAAGAGCCATAATCATACTTCCCAAAATAATCAAAATCAAATTTCCCACCTTATGCCAGACCTCACCAGTAAAATCCAATCTATCAACAGGACTAAAATCAGTATCAAGTCCATCAAATTCATTCAAAACAAACCCTTCAAACACCCTAGAAAAAGGCGAAATATATTTAACCCATTCAAAAGCAACAGTAAGACTATTAGTATTACTCAAATACCCAGCAAACAACAAAAGCGGTACAGAACTTGAAGTCCCAATAAACGACGCGATTCCAAAGCTGGGCGCAATCGATCCAGCAAAGTTTCCGATCGTCATTCCGCAAATATGAGCGAGCATTTGAATTCCTAAGAAAATAAAATAATGTTTCGCTGATTCACGGTTCAGGTCACAAGAGAAGTAAACAATAAGACTGTAGATCAAGGTGAAAAGAATGACAGTAGGTAATTCCGCGATGAACTTTGAGTAATAATAAGCAATAACGCCATATAGTCCTTCTTTGTAGTCCTTTAAGAACATTGGTCTTTCCAGAGTGAATGACCCGCAGTTGGCCAGTACTCCGAACATGATCGTGTTCACTGTAAGGAAAAAAAGTAAAGAGACTCGATTGTTGACTTGTCTCCAGCCGTACCCCAGGTCTCTGAAAAGAAGTGAAAGAATTGTCCCCATCACTAAAGCTTGACCGATTTTCACTCGAAAGAGAAGAGGATTTCTTTTCGCATTTAGAAAACTTCTTCTTACTAAAAGGCTGATTGAATATAATAACCCTGGCTCAAATTCATTCAGGGAATATGGAAGCATTGGTGATAAGGGGTCTTCAGTCTTTTCGTTGTAGTTTGAAACTAGCTTTTCTATGGTTTCTGACTCTTCTGGAGTTAAGGAATTTCTGTTCTTCAGGTGAAGGATTCGCATGAAGAAATCAGGAGCTTGGGTCTTTGGAGGGCAGGTGAATCCTAGTTTTTGGATGTAGTCTAAAGCGGAACTTCGAGGACCTTGATAAATGAAATGACCGGCAATCATCAGAATTAACTTATCAATCATTTCAAAAATATCTTGTCCAGGCTGATGAATCGTCATAATAACAGTTTTTCCATTCATCGCTTCTTCCTTCAGCAAAGCAATCACCATCTTGGCCATATGACTATCAAGTCCAGAAGTAGGTTCATCCAATATCAAAATAACCGGATCAGAAATCATTTCCATTCCAATGCAAAGTCTTTTTTTTTCACCTCCAGAAAGTCCTTTTCTCATTTCACTTCCTACAAGATTATCAGCAGCTTTTACCAAATTGAGTTTTTCTAAGAATTTCCTAACTCTTTCATTGATTTGAAATGGAGTCCCTCCGACTTTAAACTTTGCAGCAAAGTACAAAGACTCCCTGGGGGTCAATGTTGAGAGAAGAATGTCTTGTTGGTTCACATATCGACAGTAAGACTGGTACTTCAGGGTCTTTATTGACTGGGTGTTAATTTGGACTGTTCCTGATATTTGAATCTCGTTGTTGGGGAAGAGCTGGTCTGATAAAATACTTAGAAGAGAAGTTTTTCCGCATCCTGATGAACCCATTATTGCGAGAAGCTCTTTTGGGTTCGCTTGGCCAGAAACTCCTTTTAGGATTTGGGTGTTCTTGAATGAGAATTTTACGTCTTTCCAGCTTAGGGAGACTTCATATGTGGACTTGTTGATCTGGGCGAGCTCGTATGAGGCTGAGTCGTTGTTGTTTTCTGGGTCTTGGATTATGGATGGTCCGTGTTTATTTGACATTATTAGTTAGGACTAAAATTATCATTTAGACTTAAAAGTGACTAGATATTATATGCTAACCCTTATAATACAAGTTTCATGAATAATTTCATAGATGAAGATTCAACAATGCCAGAGTTTTTTCATAAAGTTCAATCTAGTTGATGAGAAAATAAAGATCAGCTCCATAACTACTACACTAATATCAATTATAATCAAATCATGCTCCAAGTTTCTTTTAATTAACTAATGAGTGGCGAAACCAAAGAAATCGGACTTAGAGTTTAACATTATCAAGAAAATTAAAGAAGGAGTTATTCATATAGTGATGAAGATTTGACTTTGCAGCTCCATCAAGATCTTGATGAAAAGGAACGGAATAATGAAAAAATCTAAGTCTTTACAAATCTGAAGAGAACTTAATTTAAGTTTAACTTCAGAAGATCTAATTAACTTTATTAAAGATCCAGGATTAGAAATCAATTAAAAATTAGAATATAAAGAGCATATAAAGTTTCTTATAAGTTTATAATCTTAATGTTTCCTTATTCATTAAACGACGAAGTCACTGATAGACTTCCTAAAACTCTCTCCTTACAAGTCTCACAAAGTTTCTCAGCCACCTTACTCTGTGGAAGTCCAGTTAATATTTTCCTATTAGCCCTCTCCAAATTTTCACTAATCTCTCTTTTATTTTCCCTTAACTTAGTAATCTCATTTCTCATCCCTTCAATTTTCGCTTCTAATTCTCTTTGCTTCTCAACACCTTCTTTAGTATTATTCCTAGACTCATCAAATTCCTTTCTCATGATTTCCAGAGCCAAGTCTTTTTTCTGAGTATTCAAAATTTCATCATTTAACCTTTTATTCATTTCAGCTTCTTTAGCCCTGAATTCTTTTTCGGCAGAAATCATTTGTTCTTCAACTTCACTTGCGATTTTCGCTTGACTCTGTCGTTCTTCTTCAGTTTTTTCGTAGTTTTCCCTGACGATTTCAATATTATCATTAATTTTTGCGAGTTCTTCATAGATCTCTGCACGAATTTCCTTTTTTATTAGTTCCACGTCGCAATTTTCGCAGATTCTGGTCTTTTCGCCTGAGTCGTCGACTTTTTTCTTCAGGCTGTGCTTGCCGCAGACGGAGTTTCCGCAGTAACGACAGTGATGACGAGCTCCTAAACCGAACTTTTTGTTGCAGATGAAACATTTGTTGTCTAGTTTCCATTCTAGAGAAGATACTTCGCCTGAACCCATTGGATGCTTTGGAAGGTTTGATGGGTTTGAGGATACTGAGGAGACTGAAGAGACTGAAGAGACGGAATCTGAACGAGCTACGTGCATTTTATTATTTTTGGGTAGATTGAAGAGAATTATTTAGAGATTTAGGGGATTGAATTAGGGAATTTGGGGATTTTTTAGTTTTTAGGGATTTTTTAATGTTTTTGGGGATTTTTTAAGTTTTGAGGATCTCGGAAATGATTTCTGAATTTTTCGGAAGGATTTTGAGTTATTTTGGTTTTACTTAGAATGATTTTTACATTTTGAGGATGTTTGAGGAAGTTGATATTTTTTGGTTTTCATTTAGTTTTTTGTTTGTTTTTAGTTTTTTTCTGATCTGCTTGAGATGAGAATTTTTAAGAAAGTTTTTCATTTCTATTGATATTTATGTTTTCTTCAACATCTGGACTAGACCTTTTCGAGATCTTAAGTTTTTATTCGAGTTCGGAGGGTAGTTTTTTATTTCTAGAGTCAAATGGTTTTGCATAATACCATTTATTTAGAGATTGCAATTTTATTGAATTCTGAATAATTTTAGGAAAGTTGTGATTATATATGAATTTATTTGTGCGAAGTGTAGTTACTTGAATTATTCAAAAGTAGATTTATTGATGACTAGGTTAAACTCCGCCAATCTTATAGTTTAGGTAATCTGGGTCATTCACTTGTTCATATCTTGGCTAGACTTTAAATTATTCAAATTCATAAATTTTCAATCTTTTGTCGATATTTAAATCTGAATGACTTCTAGTTGACCGATCAAAACAGTTGAAAACTTTTTTTTTTCTGTAAGGCAAATCAAAATTTTATGCTTGCCAAAATCACGCAGAGCTATTCATTATGTTTTTTTAGTTTTTCTCTAATATCCTTGTTTTCCTTTTCCAGAATTTCCTAGTTTTTTAAACTGTTTTGGTTTAGAAATAGTAAAACTAATTTTTTATTAAAAGATTCAAAAACCCCAAACGAACTTTACTAAAACTTGAGAATTTCAAAGAGTTTCCCAGTCCAAGTTTTCAGCCTTTTTCATAAGTTTTAAATCAATATCGTATTTTTTGCTTTTTCTAAACTTTCAGTATATTTATAGAGTTTTTCGTTATTATCAAATCAGTCACTTCAAAATCCAGCGACTTGGAGACGAATCCAGGGAGTCTCATGTTAAGTCAAGGGCTCTTAAATCAAAAGAGTTGAGATTGAAAGATTCATCATATTTCAGACTATTTTCTTCATCATGTTCCTAGATTTCTTTTTATGTCGAAGGTATTCATTTGCTCTAATGTCGTAACAACAGAATGAGTTTTCGGCTATGGAGAGTATCGGAGAATCGATATCTTTTGTTATTAAGTCTTTTCTTATGATTTTTTTCTGTTTTAATTGGGAAACTGTCTTGTAAGACGCAATGAATTCAAGAAGGGTCGAAGGTCTTGTTCGTGAGGAAATTTTAAATGAGATGAGTTCATTTTAATGGGGTTAATTATTTGATGTAGTTATTTTAGAATTACTGAAAATGTAATAATTGTACTAAGAATGTGTTAGATTAAGTCTATTTTGAATGTTCACTTTTGATATTAGAATTACTGGGAGATGATAATAAGATTTTTTGGTGATATTGATCAGACTATTTCATAATAATAATAATACTCTTATTCAAATCAATTCAAAATGTCGCTGAAATCTCGTGAAATTCGGAATAGATAGCAAAGATATTATCATCCTTGCAACAATAACCCAAAACCTGAAAAGTGTTACACAAAAAAATATCTTCCTGCTTATCCTGAATCCTGAGACACCCATTTTCTGAAACCCAATAAAAAACTCTAATAACTTAAAGTTCAAATCCAAGTGAAAAATTCTATATTCATCAATGATCCCCTCAAAAATCAATTCAAACCCTTCTAGAAATCTACTCATTCAAAAAAAATCTCTTCCATTTTTCCTTTCTTGTAAAATAAACACGTAATGTTTCTCCCGCTGCTCCTTTTTTCACTAGTCCGGTCAGAATGTGAGTTGCCAGTGATGTCCGTGGGTACCTTCAACATAACCTCAGAGCGTCAGTTGAAAGACATAATAAAAAAAGAGTCAATTTTCCTGATAGGCCTGACATCAAAAGACTGTGAAGACTGCTGCAAACATGAACCGATTTACAGTACTTTTATGGAGACTGCTGCGAAATATTCACCTAAAGTCCCTTTGATGAGACATGATGTATCTTCTTCATCTTTCATAAAGAAGTACATCAGTGATATCGATCGTCTTCCTCAACTTTATGGAGTGAGGAAAGGGGTATTTTATAAGTACCATGATTTGATGGATGCACTTAAAATACTCAGATTCGCTGATAAGTTGATTTCTCCTGTTCATGTCATGGATAAGGTTGAGGATGTCCTTGAATTTCTTAAGCCGCCTACTGGAGGATTTCAGTCGTTGAAGATCTTGGCCCTGGTCACAGATACTGATTTACTGGAAGACTATCAAGCTGCCTTAAGCCCGATATCAAACTGGTTCGCTTCCGACTTCCGAGCAGTGACAAACAAAAACATAATTTCAGAAGTACGAAAATTCCATCCTGAAATAAATCAAATGAACACGTTAATCCTAATGAGGGTAGATGATACCAAATACCTCGACCTAGAAGTGCCTCAAGACATAAGATCCTGGATCTTAACTCACGCGAATGCTCTAGTCGAAGAGCTCACTCCTTACAACTTCCAAATGTACGCCGTAAGCCCCGCGCCAATGTTAATCATGTTTGTCGACCCAAAAAACTCTTACACGCCAAGTTACTTGGAAGAATTCAGAAAAAGTGCCAGAAAATTCGAAGGAAAAGTGAAATATGTCTGGCTTAACGCTACAAACCCGGAATACATTGAAAAAAAGAAAAGACTTGGACTTAGCACTGAAATTTTACCGGCTGTTTCGTTTAACTCTAGAAATTTCGTCAATTATCCAATGACTGAAGGTGTTGAAATCAGTGAAAAACAAATTGATCACTTTGTTCAAGGGTATATTGATGGAAAGAAAAATAATTATTCTGGAAAATATGAGTTTAATGGAGTGAAACTTGATAATTGTCAAGTTGTTGATGGGGATAATTTTGAGGAACAGGTTTTTGGAGAAAAAGATAGTCTTTTAATTGTTTTTTCTAGTCATTTGAGTAAGGAAAGTCAGAAAGCTGCTGGGGTTTTTAACAGGGTTTGTAAAAGGTTTAATGAAATTGGAATTGAAGGGCTTAATGTTGTTGCTTTTGATGCTGCTTTGAATAAAATACATGAAAAAATTGATAGTGGAAAAATTCCTGCTGTGTTTTTCAAGGGGGATGCACAAAACTTGATTAAATTTAGTGGACAGGTGACTGCATTAGAAATCATGAAGTTTGTTGAAGCGAAATCAACCCATGGAATCAAACTCCCCGAACTTCCCCATTTAGATGAACAGGAAAAAGAAGAACTAAGGAATACTCAAAAAGAGGTTGAATCATTTGAGCCTGTTAAAGAAGAATTATAAGATTATAGATTCATATTATAAGTATTAATAGTTCAATAAAAATAATAAAAAACCGATCCAAATTTTACTTAAATTTCCAAATCTTACACAAAAAACTATCTAAGAAAAATTCAATTATTCTCATTTCTTTAGTAAATTAAACATGAAAAAAGTGAGTTTCTAATCTCAAACCCATCTTCCCTATCAAAAAACCTTTCAAACTCCCACAATTCCCCAAACCCCACCCTGACCCTCCACTTCTCACCCCTCTAAACCTTCCACCCCTTCCACCCTTCTAAAACCTCCCCAAAACTCAATAAAATACCGAACCTTAAAACCTAAACCAAAAAAAAATCCAAATACAAAATGGGTTGTGGAGTTGGAAGCAAACCTCAAACAATAAAATCTCAATCACGAACAAACAGCACTAAAATAAAATCAACTCCAGACGATTTCATAACCCAAAACCAAAAACCTTTCACAGAAGTTTACAAAGTAGGCCGTTCCCTTGGAAGTGGTGCCTACGGCGACGTGAAGCTTGTAACCCACAAAGTGACAGGCCAAGAGCGTGCTGCGAAGATATACAAAAAAGCTTACGACCAGCAAGACGTTTACCAAAAGACAAAAAACGAGATCGAGATCTTGAAAAAACTGAATCACCCGACGATTATCAAGATGTTTGAGTACTTCGAAGACGACACTCGCCTTTACATGGTCCTTGAAAAATGCGACGGTGGTGAGTTGTTTTATGAAATTTCTAATAAGGGCTATTTGACTGAACATGTTTCTGCAGTGATTTGCAAACAACTCTTTTCTTGTGTGCTTTATCTCCATGAAAACCAAATCGTTCACCGTGACTTGAAACCTGAGAATATTTTGTTGGAAGATCGAGAAGATGCCATGAACATCAAGTTGATTGACTTTGGAACTGCAGTTGAATTATCGAAAAAAAGCAAAATGAATGAATTGATTGGGTCGAGTTATTATATTTCTCCTGAGGTCATTAACGGCAGTTATGATGAAAAATGTGATGTTTGGAGTCTTGGGGTTATTCTTTATATTTTACTTTGTGGACTACCTCCCTTCACTGGTAATACCACGAAACAGATCATGAGTAAAATCAATGCTGGGAAATACTCGCTTGAAGGAAAGATCTGGGATAGTGTTTCGACTGAAGCTAAAGATCTTATCAAGAGGCTTCTTTGTCCTGCTGCGAATCGGATTTCGGCTGCAGATGCACTGAACCACCCGTGGATTCGAAATAAAGGACGATTTCCTAGACCTGATCCTAGTATTGTGGAGGCTGCGGTTTCTAATTTAAAAGCTTTCAACAGTTTGAATAAGTTTAGAGATGCGATCAGTACTTTTATCACTTCTCAAATTATTTCTATTCATGAAACGAAAGATCTGAGGAATATCTTTAAAAATATTGATGTCAATGGTGATGGAAAACTTAGCAAAGAAGAATTGATTAAAGGACTTGCTGGACAAGAACAAGGAACACCTGAGGATTTTGATAGTCATATTGAAAAAATCATTAGGGAGGTTGACACTGACGGAAACGGGTTTATCGATTACAACGAGTTCATCAAAGCCACAATTTCACAGAAAAAAATTTACAGTAAGGAAAACTTGAGGAAGGCTTTTGACTTATTTGACTTAGACGCGAGTGGAAAAATCTCATCTGTTGAACTACAAAAAATCTTCAGCATGGGAGAAGTCGCTGATTCTCTTTGGAGCGAACTTGTAAACCAAGCTGACAAAAACTTTGACGGAGAAATCGACTTTGAAGAGTTCTGTGAATTTATTTCTCAGCTTTCTGGAGCAGATGATCTTTTTAAAATTAATAATGGATAGTTAAACCATGAAGAATTGAGAAAGTTTCTTAGAGTACTCATCTTGCAAAAGGGAAAGTGACACTGATGATAGCTTTTTTCGTAAGAATAATACTTCAAGGTTCAATGTTTCCGCAAGAAGAGTTTTGCAGTACTCAGGAGTAAATTTTCGATGATTTTCTATCACATGTGCCAAGCCTTTCGACATATCGAAGTCAAAGTAAATATAAGAGAACCCTGAAGGAATTTTCCCTTTTAAATGGTCATCTTGTATAAAAACTACTTTTTTATTATTCGTCCATTCGCTGTCTGAATTTTCCAGTTCTTGAACAACTGTGAAATAAAAGGAATCCAGTTGACTCTCTGTCATTGGAAGCACCTCGACCACCAAGTGGTCTGCTTTGCGGAAATTTCGAACAAATTCAATAAAAACCGCCTTTTTTCCGTAGTTTTCTCGATAAAAGTCACAGATTTTTGACTTGACTTCTAAGAAATCATCAAGTTCTGATGAGTCGAAGTCTGTAGATCCGATGTGGTGATCTATAGGAACTATCAGAAAGTGACCTGGTATCAAAGGTCCTGATTTCGGAAGCAAAATCTGGAAATTTTGAAGGATTTTCAAGGCTTTTTCTACATTTTCTGAACAAAATTCACAAGTTTGAAGCTTTTGAAGTGGCTTTAAGGAAGGGTTTAACGAGATGCAAGGGTTTGAAGGGCACTCTTGGTCTGAGTCATCTGATTTCTCGGCTTTGAGGGAGCGAAGGAAGTGCTTGTTGTAGTCACTTGATGTTTGTCTTTGCTCTTCTTTTAGTAATTGGTCAATTTTTGAAGGGGATTTTGGATTTTCAGGTAAAGGGGTTGAAAGGGTTTCTTGATTTTTAGGTTTGGATTTCAGACCTGTTAACATTATATGGAAGTTTTGAAGAAGATTGGCTTAAGGAATGAAGTTATTTTTAAATTGATTGCCTGAAGCTAGATTGGTTCTTATTTCCGCATCTTGGTTAACCAAACCAAATGTAGACTCAATAAGAATTTATGATGTTAATAATTAACTATCTTGTATTAAAAATGATACGATTCTTACACGAATATATTCAAATAATTACTTAAATCTAACCCTGCGAGATAAAATCAATTCAACCCTTAAAAAACCAATCAATCATGTTTCCACCTCCAGCCTCAATATAAAAAAATCCTTCACCTAAAAAATCTAAAAAAATTCTAAAAAATCACTTAAAACCCTTACCCATTAACTAAAATAAACCAAAAATTTCCTATCTTCATCTAAAATCAACCCTCTAAAAAAAACCTTTCCAATCTTCGCAAACTTTCCAACCACAATTCTAAATTTCTTCATTTTTAAAGATGTCTATAAATTTACTAAATCTATTCAAAACTTCTCATCCAAGAAATCAAATTCGTTTAAATCAAGTAGTTGATCTAACGAGTTCACAGTAGAATCAAGGATTAAACTATCCTCAAGAGCAGGTTTCCAAGATTCAAGTCCAATATTGTTGAATAAATCGAATTGCAAGATAGATTTAAGCTGGTACCATGCGCGGGTGCAGGCATCTTGATGATTACCAGAGCAGCATTTAATCTTGAGTACTTCCTGGAGACCCTCCAAGTCATTTCCTGTATAAATCAACTGAATAAAATAGAAAAAACATTTTCTTATTTCTTCTCTATTGAAAAAGTTTTTTACAAAGGCGTTGTTGTAAGTTTTAAATATTTTTTCTTTCTTTGTTTGCTTTGAAAGCTTACCGTCTGATGCCGGCCCATTTCTTGGAAGACTGATTGGCTGGAAAAATGAAAGATTGGAATGAATGCACTCTTTGATGGCTGATACTGATTGGTGGAACTGAGCTGGTTGGCTTTGCTTTCGTTTTAGGAAATTTTTGAAAGTGGTTTTTCCTTTGATTTGTCTTCTTATTGCTTTTCTGAACAGTCTGATTATGTGAGCTCGGAGGTATTCCATTTTAACCACCTTTCCTCTCGTAGTTTTGAAGTGAGAAAGAACTTGATTTATCAGACGAGTGGTCTCGTATTTGGGGCACAATGACTTTCCACGCGGCGCCACTTTGAAAATCGATCCTTTTTCTTGGTCAGCTGAGGGGTCCAGACTTCCCTGTCGGATATCAGACATTTATTGGTTCAAATGAGATAATTTGTGAAATTTGATTTAGCCCCTAAGATCAACAGTTTTCTTAACATCCCCAAAAAATTGTAGAAGGTTTGAAAAATTTATACTTTTTTTTGAACCTTATTGAAATTTTCTGTAAATTTTTTTGATTTGTTTCGGATAGGATTAGAAAATTCATTGAAAGTTTTCGAGTATTTAAAGATTGAGAGTGAATAGCTCAAGGTTGAAGCAGGTCTGAATCAAATTTTTTTTTAAGGATTAGTAGATACATTTTTTTCTTTATTATGGTTTAAATTAGATTGTAAATAGTAGACAAGTTTTGTAGAGTTTGTAGATTGAACTTATTTTTTACTCACTGAAGAGGAATAAGGGTTGATAATAATTATTTAAGTATTGATGATCATTGAAAAATTGAATTTTCTTTAAATTTTGTTATGTTACAAATGATTTTGTGAAGGGTGCTATTGTTACATTTATTGAATCGAAATATTGGTGATACTATAAGATAGGTCTATAAGGATAAAAAAGAAATATAAGTTTTTGTTAAAGAAGCATCATATTCAATAATTTACTAAAAATGCTGATGGAATAATTAAATTTTAAGTATTCATTATTCTGATATTTATTTTCTTTATATTTTATGAGAATAACAATTAATATTTACTCTTTCTAATGGCGATTTGTTTGAAAAAATAAACTGATACAAAAAATTGAGATTAGCATAGATTTATAAAAATAGGATATTTTAATTCTCTCCTGATCGAAAGTCTCATTTAATATATTTTTTATTGAAACAAAAGAATGATAAGATGATTTAATTTGATATATTGAGTGACAACACATTATAATTAATCTATAATATTCAAATATTTTGAAGATTACTTCTCAGGTCTTCATCTGAATTGTATAATGAATCATTTGTGACTGGAACTTAGATATTTGAAGTTTAAATATCAATAAAAGATTTGACATTCAATTATATTGTATATCTTAACTGTTCTTGATATTTACTCTTTTTAAAAATCTTATTGTTGTAAAGAAATGCAGAAAAAGCATTCTCATATTTATCCTTCAAGACATTAATCAACTAAACTATTCTAATTATCCTAATTTCTAAAGTTTTTCTAGAATCATCTCAAGCTTCTTTTCACATTCAGAATTAAATTTTCCAATAGAATCAAATCTATTTTCCAACTCATTCATAATGGTTTTATATTTTTCGTTTGAATCACTACTGCTTTCAATGCTTTTTATATTCTTATTTAATTCATCCTTCAAGACCTTTAAACTATTTTCCAGTCCTGCAATTTTTTCATGTAAAATTTTATTATTTTCTTGTAAATTTTTATTATTTTCTAGTAAAACTCTCTGATTTTCTTGATTATACTTGTCTAGTGTTTCTTTAATATAAGATCTCAAATCAATGACTTTTCCTTTCCATTCGTTATTCGTATTTTCATAAGCATTACAACAAATATGCATGAAATGATATTCAGAAATATTTCCAAAAAGCGATTTAATTTCTTCAACTTCAAGAAGTACCTGAGTCATTTCTTTCCCATCATAATAAACTGAATTTAGCTGAAATTCATCAAAAGAGTCTCCTAGTATTGAAATGATCATATTCAACATCAAGATAACATTTAAAACAACTGCAATAAAAAAGTTGATGTACTTTATATTAAAAGAATCCGAATTCATGCGATCGATATTTCCAACCGCCATTCCAAAAGGGTAAATCCAAAGACTTTCAAAGCTTAAATCACGGTCCTCATTACCAGTGGAGATATTTAAAATCCCGAAAGAAATCGTTGTATAAGCGAATATTATTAAAAAAGACTTCATACTGTCTAATGATTGAACTATTAACTGAATATAATAGCGAGTGGTTCTAAAAGCTCGAAAGCCTGTCAAACCTCTGATCACACTTAGAAAGACAATAACCCAGTCAAATAATGTGTGATTTATTTGAAAAAAATATAAAATTGCCCAAACTGTAGATGCCGTAAGTTTAATAATATCAATAAAATTCCAATAGTCTCTGAAATAATCTTCCTTATTCGCTATGAGTTGAATCACTTCCCAAAATAATAACAAGAAGTTTGTTACACAGAAACTGATAAAAAATATTAAAATATAAGGAGACCCAAAATAACATAAAAACAAGACTGTAAAAACGATATTGAACCACATCAAAAACGAGTAAAAATAAATCCAATAATAAACCTCGTCCCATCTTTGATTGATGAAGGAATTGATTATCTGAATATAGTAAATATCTTTTTTTGAAGTACTTAAAATCGACCTCAGCAGCTCGATACTTGCTTCTGATCCAACTACTGATGGAAGCTTCATACCAGAGATCTTTATTTTCAAAGGCTCTTGCTCGGAATCAGGAACCTCGACCTGGTTGCAGAAATCTGAAAAATTTCCAAAACACGATGAAATGAATTTTATAGAAAGTTCTCTTTTGCCAAAGTAAACATCGGGCTTACAACTTAAGCAGATTTCTAGAAAATCACACAGTAGAGGTGATGAATTTACAATAATATATGGCAAATCTAGAACTATTGAGTTAAACTTTTGAATATATAAGAAATCTTCAGCGTTTTCTGAAAAATCGATGAAATTTCGCAAGAAACAGTCTGTGATTGTTTGGTGTTTGCCTATAATTGAATAATAAACAGGACTTCTGCCAGTTTCATCTCGATAGATCATGAAATTTGGATTTTTGGCTAAAATGGTCTTTATAAACTCGGTCTGTCCTTTGAAAACTGCAAAATGGATTGGGGTGAATTTTTGTCTGCCGATACCGAAATGATAGCATTCACTTGGTATCCCAGCATAATTCGAGCTAGATATTAAGCTTAGTGTTCTGTAATATAAATACAAATCATACTCGTTTTTTTGGTATATCTCCTTATAGTCATTCTGATTAGAATTTTCTGGGGATAAAGAATCACATAGTCCATCGAATAACTCTTTATTATCTAGCTCTGTAAATAGTTCTCTGTCATTACAGAATAAACTCATACTAAACGATGATGAACAAGAAATATCTAAAACTCTCAAAGTCCTATCGAAAAAATTCAACAGTTTTTGTCCATTTGGTGTGTAAATTGATGTATATTTGGTACTACCTGAACTCTGAGGGTTAATTTTAAGTGATTTTATCTTTCTAAATTCTTTAATATTCCAGATATCAAGGTTTCCGAAATAATCAACAATAGACAAAAATTTGTCATCAAGAGTTAGGCTTAAGGAAGTAGGAGAATTAAGAGAGTTTAGTTTAAGTGTACATTTTTTTGTTTTAATCTCTATTATTAGAACCTCTTTTCCTGTATGCGCTATAACATATTCACTGTTGTTTGAGAAAACAATTGAAAGCCATTCATTGAGAGCGGTCATATTATTGTGGAGAGTTTCAGACTGGTACTGTTGAGCCAGGTTGATTATTTTTAATGAGTTATTTGAAATAGCACAGAGATATCGACTTTGTTTATCAAAAACTGCTGTCTTTGAAGGCTCAGCAATAGAATGCTTATCATTAGGATTTAACATGTTAATTATTGAAGCTTTTTCTCCTCCTATCCACAAGTACTTCATATTTGGACTTAATGATGCATAGTATTCTATTTTTTCATTATTTTCTTGATATTTAAAAATAATTTTACTTTCGTTTATATCCCAAACTATCACTTCACCAGTATTTGAAACAAGTCCCAATTTCAAAGAGTCTAGACTGAAGGTATTAAATACCACTCCTTTAGGATTTTCAATTATATTTATTTTTACTTTTTTTATAAGGTCTATTAAAATACCATTGATTAACATGAATCTTGAGTCCATACTAAAGGCAATTTTGGCAGTATATACTAAATCGCATGCTGAAATATTAAAAATCATTTGATTAGATCGAAAGTTAAAAATTTTTACAATATTATCATATGTGACTGAAATAAATTCATCATCAGGACTAAAAGCGAGATCCTTTTTATACCCAGTATACTTATTAATATTTTTATTTTCTATGGTAAACTCTGTTATATTTTTTTCAATATTCATAATATTTATACTGTCACCAGAAGCATATGCGCTATGAGTCCCTTTATGGTTCATACTAGAAAAGGAGACACCATAATAATATTCTGTACATCCAGTTTTTATGTTAATAGTTTGTTCGTTATGAGAAATCAATAACTTGCCACTTTGAGTGAACCAATGTGAACTGGCTGAATCTGTAGTGAATTGATAAGAATTAATCATTTTGGAAGACTTAAAATCCCAAACATTGTATATACCTGTAGCGAATCCATAGTCATGGCCGATATATTGACTACAAAGTAAAAGGTTTTTTTCAAAAGGGTCAAATGATATCGATTCTGCCCCAGTTTTAAACACTTCATGCAAGTCATAAGTTCTTAAGACAACACATTGGCTATTATCTGCAACAAATGCTAAAAAATTCCCATTTTTTTCAAAATCTAGCATACTACTAAATCTATAAGAGGTATTTTTTATTACTTCGTTGTTGTCTATATTTAAAATTGAAATAAATTTATCTTTACCCACAAAGGCGATACTTTTTTTATTTTTTGGAAGAAAACTAAAGAAAGTTAGACTCTGTACAAAGGAAAAGCTTTTAGGATTAATATTGCTCGGAATTTCATATATTTTTATTATCCCGGACTCTAATCGACATGCTAACTGTGAGCCATTATCATCGAAACTAAGAATTGATTTCTCTACCTCTTGAATTGTCATTTCTTGCTTATGAAGATTGAGATTCCATATCCAAATTGAACTGTCTGACCAGGAGACTGCTAAATATTTTGAGTTTTCGCTGAACTTCGTGCAAACTACATTAGAATTGTTATTGAATAACTCTGCTGTCATCCCGTCGAGTTTCGAGGAGGGAATCGACTGACATTGCTCGATTATTTTAAGACTTTCTTTGATTTCAACTACTTTGGACCTTAGCTCTATGGACAGGGCTGAAGTTTTTGTAGCTGGATTCGTGGTGTCCTTTCGGAGTAAGGGATCGTTCGTAGACCGTTCCATTTATATTAGAAAATTTGTCTAGTGAGATAAAATGTAAATTTTTAGCTATACCCTAATGAAGATTTTAGTAGAGACTAATATATTTTGCATTACTTTTTTTCTGATCCTATTAATTATTATTCATTTAATCAATTTTGTTACTTTGTTCTATTCGACTTGAAATTTTGAAACGATAAAAAAATAAATTTTGGGCTCTTTTATGAATTCTCTTACTATTTTTTGTGAACTAATTGTTTTAATAGTCTTAAAACATAGAATGGTATGAATTTTTTACCAGCTTTAAAATTATTCTTATAATGAAGTAAGAAATCAGTTTTAGAACCTCCCATTTATATATCCCATCTAAATTTAGAATTTCATGAAGTATTTACTTCGAAATTGTGTTCTATTTGCTAGTTTGACGATTTTCTAATTAAGGCCACTCTTTATAATTCTTTTTATCATCTTGCCATTCATTCATTAATCTAGCAAGCTAACTTTATTTAAATCAACACCTAATTCAACCAAATCACTAAACCAAAGGCCACATAAACCAATCCAATCGATGAAAATTACAACATTAAAAATTATCCCTATCCTTCAAAGCCCAAATTTTAACAGCATTAACAAGATCTTCCCTCGGACAAGGTTTAACAATGACATCATCCATGCCGACACTAAGACATTTTTCCCTAATATCATGAAAGCTATGCGAAGTATTTCCTAAAATTCTCGGAAGTTTTTCAATATCTCCACAAGCCTGCATATTTTTAAGTTTTTGCGTGGTTTCCCATCCATCAAGCAAAGGCATTTCACAGTCCATAAGAATCAAGTCATAAGTCTTGGCCTTGACCTTTTCAATAGCTTCCTCTCCATTCATGGCATATTCCGACTTGATGCCTTCTTTATCCAATATCTGTTGAATAGCCATGACATTGAAATGAGTATCATCAACAATCAAGATACTCAAAGACAAGTTCTTGTCATTCCCAGAAGCCAAGTCAGGCCTGACGAAGCCTTGCGGGTACTTGCCTACTTCAAATATGCCAGTAGTGGACTCCACCATCGTTATCGCAAATTTGAAGCAAGACCCGATGTCTTCTTCAGAAGTCACTGCGATTCCACTGCCACCCAGTCGAAATGTAAGCATATTCGATATAAAAAGACCTAAACCCGCCCCTTGCGGGTTAAGCGCCATCGAGCTTTCTATTTTTCCGAATTGTTGAAAAAGTGATGAAAGTTTATGTGAAGGGATTCCGATTCCTGTGTCTAGAATTGAAAAAATCAGCTTTTCTTCGTTGATTTGAACGTCAAGAGTAATTGTTCCTGATAAGGTGAACTTCAGTGAATTTCCCAGGAGGTTTAGAAGAATTTGCTTTAGACGGTTTGGGTCAGTTGAAATAGTTGCTGGGATTTTTGAGTCGATGTTAAATTTCAAGTCGATTGGTCTGCTGCGGATTTGGATTTTGATGAGTTTCAGGCAGTCTTCGATGAGTTTCGACAGGTTGAACTGGATGATGCAGATTTTTAGACATCCTGCAACCATCTGAGAGTAGTCGAGTAGGTCGTTGATGAGGCAGAGGAGATAAGAACAAGAGCAATAAATGATGTTCACTTGTTCTTGATGCTCCTTTGGAAGAGTTTCACTTTCCTTCATCAGCTCGGCGACTGTTAAAACTGCATTCGTCGGAGTTCTGAGTTCATGAGAGACTGTTCTTAACAACAAAGACTTGTACTTATTTTCCTTACTTTCATTTTCCAGGTTCATAATACGAGTGATGTCTCTAGCATAAAGAATGACACAAGTTTTCGAGTCCCACTTGATTACCTTCCCCTTCCATTCAATCAACTTGTCACTTTTCTTCGTGACTCCAAGATTCAAGTCACTTCCGAAGTCATCATTAAAAGCCTGTAAAATATCATCTAAGATAAAATTCGTTTTTTGCTTGCCAATGCGGGAATAGTACTGAAGTCCTGACAAGTAGTTCAAAGTATCAGCGCCACTCGTAATTTCTTTCATTCGAGCATTGTAAAAGACTGTTTTAAGATCATTGTCCATGACAATGATGCCGTCTGGAATCGCTCCAACAATGTACTCGATTTTGTCCATGCTCGTCTCTACCTGCTGTTTGGTGTTGATCAACTTGATGTCTTGTTGATAGTCAAAATACATGCACAGGCCTAGGTAAACAGGAGTTGTGATTAGACAAGTAATGCTCCATTCATCCATGTGTTTCTGGAAGAAACCTGAAAAATATGCGAAAAAGAGAAGTTCTCCTGCGAATTTTATTGTAAAAATCACGATTCCTTTGATACTCACGAATAAGTAACTCTGGAAAAACATTACCAGCAAAGTGTTTAACAATGAGAATGGAATACCGTAGTTGCCTTTACTGAAAAAAGAAACACTTAAAAGGATTAAGATGGAAATTTCACCGTATAAGAAGGAAAGAATTGCTGTGTAGTAAAGACTCTTCCTTGACATGGCCATGAATACGAAGTAAAGACCGTAAGTTATCGTCATTAGGATTTTTGAGTGAATTTCGTTGAATACTCCGTGATAATAAAATTCCAAAGATACTTGGAAGGCTACGATGAAGATGTTGGAATAGTTTGCAAGTTTCAAACGGTTGTTACATGACTCGATTTTACTTTTCCACATTTCTGAGAGAACTGAATCATTATATTTCGTATCCATTATTATTAAAACCAACTGGGTTTGGATTTTCAGGGATTTTGGATGAGGGTTAATGGATATGGAAGGTTTTTGGGGGTATCGGATTTAGGGTTGAGGATTAGAAGATAATAGAAAATTTTCATGGTTTCAAATATTGGTAATTCGTCGGATTAATAGGGATTCTTAATTTTTTTGGTTTTGGATTTTAAAGAGAAAAGTTGGATTAGAAGGGAAATTTGAAGTTTAGTTCATTGGTGGTTTGTGTTTTTTATGGATCTTGGCTTTCGAGCCATTAAATTACCCTAAAAAATCAATCCAAATACCAAAACCATATTAAAAAGTAAAAAATTTCATATCTTTCCTCCTAATCTAAAAAATTCAATAACCTAAACAGCAATTCTATACGTTATATACTTTCCCGCAGTTTCACTAGTGCGAATAATCTTGAGTACCTGTCCCTTGCTAAGTCCATAATGTCTCGAAACAGGATCATTTATCTGAATCTTAGGAAGTTGGCTTTCCTTGACACGGTACCTCTTCAGCAATGCCTGCTTTTCAACTTCAGTCATGACAATATGATGAGGAACAAGTTCATGCTCCATGATATTAACCAGCAGTTCCTTTTCTTCAAAAAACTCTATAACGAAATGTGACTGGACCTCAATAATCGCCTGCTTCGCTGAAGGAGTGATGGTGCCTTTCCCGACCATCAAAGTCCTTTTAATGGAATCTTTGTGCATTCTTTGCGCGATCGTCGCGATGATGGGAACAGTGATTCGCGGGTTGTCATCAAAGTAAATCATTATTTTCGTGTCAGGGTCGTCAATTTTGGCGAAGTACGAAATAAGACATTCGCGACTTTTCTTGTCAACAAATCTTTGCTTTAAAGAGTTGAGACTCATTTGTAGCATGTTTTCTGGAACGTTGTAACCTCGGTCGTTCAGCATTTTCATTAAAGTGCTCCAGACACGGTATAGCCTGTTTAGCTCTTCAGGATCCATTTTTACTAGAGATGATCTTTTAGAGATCAAGATCTGATAGTTTTACGAGTTCAGAAAAAATAAGAGAAAAACGGAAGAAAAAGATAGGATGGTAAAGTAGTCGAGGGAAAAAAGAGAAGTTTTATTGGTTTTTTACTTTTATTGTGAATTTTTAGTTAGCTACCCAGTCTCTAGACCATCTGGTCGGATTTTGTGAAAGAAAAAAGTGCGCAAAAAGATTATATAAATTTTCAAATAATCTAACCGCCAGTTGGGTGTCAGGTCCAGCTTCTGATAATCGATTCCATCTTGCAAAAACTTTCTCCCATAGTAAATTCCCAGCCAATAAATTAAAAATTTAACGATATGGTTAAAGCAAACGTCGACAACTCAAAAGTACAGTTAAAGCAGCTTAAAACCCAACAAAAAAGAAAGCCTTGGACTCTTTCAGAAGACGAAGCAATCCGTTCCTTAGTATCATCTAACGGGACCCAGCAATGGGCGATAATCGCGAAGCGATTGGAGTCAGATTTCAGTATCCGAGGCCGTAGTGGAAAGCAATGCCGTGAACGTTGGCACAATCATTTAAACCCATCAGTGAAGAAGGTGAATTGGGAGCTTTCCGAGGAAATCACTTTATTCCAAGGACACCTTGAGCTGGGGAACAAATGGGCTGAAATCGCAAGACTCTTACCAGGCCGAACTGACAATTCAATTAAGAACCATTTCTACTCAACATTGAAGAAGCACTACAGGAAACTTTACGGCTTCGACGCTTTGAGAGATCAGATAAAAGAATGTGATTTGTTGCTTTCAGCTCAGATTTTGGCAGCTTTGAATAAAAAGTGGAAGTCGAAAATTTGTAAGGAAAGGAATAACAGTGATTTCAGCGAACAGGCCCTGGAACAAGACAACTTGTCACTGTCTACCCTGGAGTACTCTGACCTGGACCCTATAGAAGATAACATTTATAACAACGGAAGTATGGACATTGACCAGGTTTTTGATGAATTCGATGAAGACAATGAAGTTTTCTCAATATTTTAAATTAAATTTAACATTAGAAACTAAAACAACACACTTCCTGTAGATATGTCGAAAAACACCTTGTTTTCCTTTATGTGAATACTGCCACTGGCTAGGTCTAGTACACATTTCAGTAAATTTCCATCAAGACAAGCGACAAAGAGTTCATTTTCATTTAAAAAAGAGCATTTGGGTCCAAAGTCCTCAGAAAAAGGGCAGGTCCACTCGATCTCACTCTTCAAACTCAGCTTTCCAAGACTCCGACTAAACTGAAAATATCCAGGCAAGTACTTCGAAAACATTCCCCCTAACGACTTTTCTTTTTTTTCCAGTTTCCACACATGTAAAGTCGACTTGTTACTAGTGACTGCCAGAATATTCCCAGAAGGACTAAAAGAAATCGAAGAGATCTGTGCAGGACTTGTACCTCTTCGAAGTTCATGCAAGACTTCCAAGGTCCAAGTATCGAAAACCCTGATAATTGTTCCTTGTTCTGAGGCACTTGCAGCGATTTTTCCTATAAAGTCAATGGCAAGGCAGGAAATTGGATTTTCATGCATTTGGACTGATTTTATTTCTTCATTTGAACCGTTTTCGACTCTCACTGTGCCCGGGTCTTGGGCGAGGGTGAGAAGAACGAATAAGTCTTTATCGAAACTCATCGCTGCTGCGCCTTTGGAGTTCTCGCACGTCTCGATGCAGGACACGGCCTTTAGACTGTTAAGCATGTAAACGTATGTGCAGTGGGAAAGGACTATCACGGCTTTGTCTCGTCGAATCAGAACGTTTCTTACTTCGGACCTGAAGTGGATTTCAGCGATTGTCTGAGATTGATGGTCGTCCCAGAAGAAAACTGTGTTTAGAGGATACCGAGGGTTTGCTGAGGAACCCACGATGCAGTATAAGGGAGTTGTGAATACTGGCCGAACTATCGAAAACCCTCCTGAGAACTTCTTATCTTCCTCCCTTGAAATCACCACCTCACCATTTTCCAAGCTCAGAACTTTGAATCCTCGCGTGGTGCCGACAGCGAGAGTAGACTATATATAAGATACTGTGGTCTGGTTGTAGTGTAAGTTGAGGATGCGACGACTAATATCTTCTGAAATCATTATTACTTATTATTACTTAAAAGGGACCTAGAGATTCGCAGTACTTTCCAAAAGGGCCATATTTCCCAAAATGACTATAATGTTCATTCTCCTATATAATAATTACTTTTAACCTTCTTTTGCACAGGCTACAGTAAAAAATCTCGCAATCAGGCCATTTGCACTGTATAAAGTTACAGCCTGAGTCCTTCACTGAACCATTTTTGCATGACGGGCATATCAAGACATTGTCTGGAAGTTCAGGAGTCACCTCAACTGGATTATTTTCCTCTTTAATTCTTTTCTTCCCTCTTTTTATATCACTCTCATTTTTTTCCACTTGTATAGCCCCTGAACAATTCGGACAAAAAGCGTTTTCTTTTAATTTATGTGTAAAAGCTACACCGCACTCCAGGCACCATTCGATTTTTGATAAGGGACTTGAAGGTTTGTACTTCTTAATAGTAAGTTCTAAGTAATTAGCATATTGATGAGAACTTACACAGTCTTGGATCACTAAAGGTTCGATTTCAGTTTCACATAATGGGCAAGTGAGTTCATTATTCCTGACTTTCATTTCATTTATCTTATTCTCCACATATCCCGAGACACAAACCTTGCAAAATTGATGATTACAGGAAAGAGTAATGACTTTATTCATATTTTCCACATTATTGCATATTAAACATTCAAGTTTAGGTGATAAGATTCCATTTTCAATATAAGCTTGTTTTGTCCTTAGATAGTTGCTGGGTCTTCCGAAGCAGTTTTGAAGCATCCACAAAGGAATGATAATCTTTTGATGAAGGCAAAGTCCACACATGATATTAGCAAAAGGGTCACTTTCAAAGATATTCCTAACAAGAGCCCTTAAACAAGAAGAGCAATAAGAATGTTTGCATTGCAAGAGATACTCTTCATCATTTCCTTTACAAACAGAGCATTTCATCAATTTTTTACTTTCTCTGTAAAACTCAGAGCAACTTAACTGATGAGAAAAACCACAAACGACGCAGACCTGGCCTTTTTCATCTTTTTCTTTAAAGGTCTTAAGAGCGTCAAGGTAAAGAATAAGAGTTTCTTCCAAGACTTTCTCTTGAAAAAGATTTGAAGTGATGATAGTTTTGCAAGGACATCTAAGAATCTCTACTTTTTTCTTAAAAGTCTCAGTTTCAAGTAAGTTGCAAATACAAGTGTCACAAACATAATGATCACAACTTAATTTTATCAAGTCTTCATCAATCATGCATAAAAAACAAACTTTTTCAGAACTTGGAAAGTTTTCATTGATATCAAGTTCTGAAGAGTTAGAAACTTCAGAGACTTCTAAAGAATCCTGCTCATTCAGAACCTTTTGAGGTAACAGGATGAATTTACTCGGCTTGTTTATCGCATTCTCGTAAAAATGATGAATAACGCTAGGTTCTCGAGAGATTTCAGAGCACGAGCAAATTTTCTTAAAATTTTTTAAACTTCCCATGATTTTTCCTTGTAATTCCTTAAAAATTTCCATTATTATTCTACTTTTCGACTTGGAGTAAGTAATTTAGCCATTTTTTCCAATTTCCTTTCAAGAGCGACAGCATTTTTAGTTTTTTTATCGAATTCATCAGCTTCTTCTCTCATCTGCTTCCTTTGTTTAAGACTCATCCTTTCGAAGCATTTGGTGAGAAGTCGTATTCTTCCTTCCCAAGAGTCGACTTCATCTTTGAAGTAATTATCAGCGAAGTGAAAGTAATAAATAAAGTTTCTATCTCTTCGAGTGACGATCATGTTTTCGACTTCAAAAATCATTTCAAGTAACTCTTGGGTGTCTGCGGATAAAGAATCAGTTTGGACCTTTTCAAAGCTGTCGCCAATGAGAGAAATCATGATGTTGAAAATGATGATGCAGAGGATCAAAGAGATAAGCGTCAAGACTGTCCATTGAGCCACGTCGTATTCTTCATTTTTGTAAAAAGACCCCAGGGCAAGTTCATAAGTTTGATAAATTTCCTCGATTTGACTCGGAGTCTTTCCTAATTTTATGTCGTTCACGTAGTTTATGATGGAAAACGCGATGATAAAGTAAGAAAAAAACACAAAATATCCTAAAATTCCTTCAATGCTCTCTTGTAACAAACGGATCAAGTACCGGGTTCGAGCGAATATCCGAAAATAAGAAATTCCTCGAATGCAGCTGGTGACTAGTAAGAGTTCTAAGATGTAATCATCAATGGAACTTTGATTATCTTGAGAAGTGTTTTGTGTGTCTTTTGTAAGTAAAAGTGTGAATTCAGTGATCGCGTAACCGTAAAATAAAAACGACCGGATCCAGTCCAGATAGTTCCAGACACTCGAGAAGTAACTTTTAAAGACAATCATCTGAAAGACCTCATAAATCGTCAGTAAAAGATTAGTCGAGACTAGAATAGTCAGGCAATAAAAGTCTCTTTTGAACCACTGTAGGTAGACAGAAAGGGTGATGATGTAAAAGTAGTACATCCAGGTCTGGATGTACATTGGAAACTTCGCTGCTTCCCATTTGTACTTCACCATGTCTTGAATGAACGAGGCACGGAGCACTTGAGGGTTGGGACATTTTATAAGACTTTCGATGAACTCAAGACTTTTTGTTGAGCCGAGGTTCATGTAGATCCCAAGGTAATTTTCTTTGTAAAGTAAGGGAACACCTTCGCATAAGTCGTCGTCGTTGAAGAAGTCTTCCTTTTGGATTCTTTGATATTTCACTGCTTTCGTGATGGGAAGTTTGACTTCTTTTGAGCAGGTCTTTGGAAGGTACTTTCGACTTACTTGCATGTAGGCAGCTTCATATAAATCGTAAAGCTCGTCGAGACCTTGAAGGTTCATTTTTACGAGATGAGGCTCAACGAGTTTAAAGATGTAAGGGTTGAGTTCTCCTGATTGGATGATGTTATTCAGCAAAACCCCACGAATTGACTTCAGATCACAGTAAACCGAGTAGCAAAGAGGACTGAAAGGATTCGCTATCAACGGAGAAAAATTCTCAAGCGACGATGTCAAATAGTTCCCCAGGCACAAATATGTATAAATATGCAAAGTATTGATATAATAAGGCAAAATCAAAAACTGATCCATAGTCGGATTATGTTTCGGATTCCTTTGTAGTAAAAGTTCTTTAATATAAAGCAAAAAGTTCTGCACAAGATCAACAGGACCAAGAACTCTAATCTTTTCCTCAAAAAACGAGTTGTTTTTAATAACCATTTTGTTCTTAAACCCAATAATAATACACTTCTCATTCACATGCAACGACAAAATCGCATCTTTAAAACAAAGTTTCGAATAAACCACTCTATAATCCGCAGAAGTAACAACAACATTTCCATCAACAGCACTAGAAAAAATAAATCTATTGACATAGTTAATGCCAGTGATCCTTGCAGTATGCGCAGAAATACAAGACTCGAGGTCCAAATCATACAAATTCCAGATCCTCAACTCGCCTTCAAAGTCTCCAGTGACAAGTTGATTTCCAACAGCCATTGCACTGATAGTCGAATTAATCCTTCCAATCTCATTAAGACTCTCAAGGTCCCAAAGGCGAATAGTATTATCAGCACTTCCAGAAATTAAAACCTCTTCACGCATTTCAATCTTCCAAATCGCCTGCTGATGTCCGATAAGTCTCACCTTTGAACTCAGGTCTAAGTCTTGCCCCAGCTGGTCAAAAACCTTCCAAATGTAAATCTCTGAATCCGCACCTCCTGTGATTACTCGCTTGTCGTTTATTGCAAGGCCTCGAACTGCACCGTTGTGAGCCTTTATGTCGATTATCAGCTTTTTACTTTGAGTCTCAAAAAGGTAAACGAAACCGATTTCGTCTCCAACGAGTAAAAAAGTGTTGAAAGTCGCTGCTGACATTCCTGTGCTTTTCATTTCGAATAACTCGATTAGGTCTTCTGAGTAGGAATAAACTTTGTTGTCACCTTTGCAGACTATCAGGTCTGCACCGTGGAAGTAGATTAAAGTCACTTTGGAAGAGGAGGGAATCGTTGTTTCTTCGGGGAAGTCGGGAAAACTCCAGACTTTTAGGTGAAGGTCGTCGCTTATTGATGCGATGAAGTTTGAACATGGTGAGATTTTTACTTGAAGGATTTTTCCTGAGTGTCCTCGCATTGTTATTTCTTTTCGGGTTTTGATCAGGTCGAATACTCGGATTATGTGGTCTTCGAAACCGACTGCTAAAAAATCTGAGGCAGCAGAAATACTTAGACAAATAGGATTTGACTGTTTAAAGTAATTGACAACATCAAAGCTCTTCAAATCCATCACCTCAATTCCTTCATCACGAAGCAAAACAAGATATTCACAAGACACTTCCAAAGCTCTATACCTCTCATCTTTCCTAAAAATTTCCAAATTCTTGCTGATATCCACAACTTTCAAACTCTCGCCAAGTAAAAATAATCCATTCTGAGTAAGTCTAAAAGAAGATATAGACTCATCACTATCATAAAGTAAAGTCGATTGATCAGCATCCCACTGATGAACTTTGCCACATCGAGAAGCCGAATAAATCCCAGCCTGGACCTCGACGACATCGATTTGCAGAGAGTAAAGACTTTTATATTCCGGATACGAAAAAAGTTTAAATTCTTTCGCAGAAGCAATTCCAAGCAAATCTCCATCAATCACGAACCTATCAATAGAAAAAGGAAAAAAAGTATCATCTACAATTTTAATAGTCGTCATGTTGTAACAACAGATGTTTCCACTTGACGTCGAGTAGTTCACGTCATTTCCTGCTATTAAAATATTGGTGAAATTTGAAGGTCCTAAGGTATGCACTGCCTTAGCCAAGATAAACTCTCTTGTTTTTTCCATAGCCTCATTGATTGAATTCAATTCCTCTTCCACTGGAACTTCTTTACTCATCCTGCCTGTGACGAACCCGACGATTTTTTCCATTAATATTTCATTAAAAACTAAGCAAAATCCTTTTAAACTCTTGATAACTGATCTCGCCCTGATGTTCCAAGTCAAGTTCTTTCAAAATATTCTCAGCTTCCTCATCAGAATTATTCAAAATAAGAACTTGCTGAAGTTCTTTCTTAGTGATCTTCCCTGACCCTTGGGCAAAATGTGCAAAAGCCTCTTGAATGCTATCTTCACTTAAAACGAACTTAGAATTAAGCGCTGCTATTAAAAATTCTGAGTAGTTCACTTTTCCATCTTTATTCAAGTCAAGGTTTCGAATGCAGAGGTTTAAATCAGAAGTGACTGGATTAAGCCCAGCTTTGAAAAGTCCGAGTTTTATTTCATTGATAGTCAAAAATCCTACTTTTTGAGTATCAAGCGAAAAAAAGACCTCATTTATTTCTTTTAGTTGTGAATAGCTGATGGTTTTTGATAAGAGCAGCAAGACTTCCTTTTGAAACGAGTTTTGCAGTTTAAAGTTCTGAAGTGATTGAACTACTTCAATATCGATGTTGAAAGAAGAGCTTTCAAGGAACCATGGGTGTTGCAAGGCAGTCTCCGCATCAAGTCTTTGAACAGTGTCACGCGTGAGTAGTTTTAATATCAAGTCCTTAGCCAAAGAACTAATCTGCTGCCATTTCGGTCCATGAAAGCTCACCTCTGACTTCAAAACCGACTCAATCAAATCCATGCTATCCCAGCCGTTAAAAGGAGGAGATCCACTCAACAGCATATAAAGAATCACTCCACAACTCCACAAGTCACATTTTTCTCCATAGTTCCCAGAAAGTACCTCAGGAGCGACATAATTAGGTGTTCCAACTATTGTGCTCATCATGTTTTTACTACTGCCAAATTTTCTAGAAAGTCCAAAATCCACGAGTTTTATATCAGTTTCGTTTTCTTTCGTGATTCCCACGAAATTCTCTAGTTTTAAATCACGGTGGCAAACTTGATACTTATGCATGTGGTTAACAACGCTTAGAATCTTTCGAAATATGTTAGAAGCTGTTTTTTCGTCGAAGTGTCCTAAGTCAGAAAGACATTCAAGAAGTTCTCGCCCGGTGCAAAGTTCCATTACTAGGTGGTAGGCTTGGGCGTCTTCGAATAATTCGAAGATTTTTATGATGT
The DNA here is from genome assembly GCA_006503475.1 of Stentor roeselii. Taxonomy (NCBI): domain Eukaryota; phylum Ciliophora; class Heterotrichea; order Heterotrichida; family Stentoridae; genus Stentor; species Stentor roeselii. The sequence goes on along the minus strand of RSEH01000081.1, from coordinate 69,328 downwards.
TCGGGTGGTCTAAAAGTCTGAGAGTTTCCACTTCTCGCATTAAAGTTACGGCGTTTTTTAACTTTCGACGTTCTATTGTTTTTACTGCTACGTGGTATGATGGGTCTAGAAGGGATGTGCAACGACGAACTACTCCGAATTGACCTGAACCGATCACTTTGCCTAGCTTGTAATAGTCTCGGATGTTTGGAGGGTCACAGTTGAAGGATGCACTTCTGGAACGGACGATTTTTGAAATTTCTGCCTCAGCTGATTTTAGATGGTTTTGCTCAGGTTTGGAACAGATACTGCCCATTGTTTTTATGGAATTTAAAGAATTCGTCGAGGGATGTAGAGGGAGGTTAGGATAAGGTTCAGGATTTTAGAAGAATTGAGATTGGAAAATTAAATTTATTGAGGGAATTTATGGAAGTATTAGAGTTGTAGTAGGATTTAATCTTATGTTTTCTTTATTAATTTAAGATAGATCTTTTGAGGAGCATGCTATAATTATTTTTTTTATTTTAGTATGATTTAAGATGTGGTAACACTGGTATATTGAATATATAACATGATTCTATTTCTTTGATTATTATCTAAATATGTATATTTTAAGTTAATTCAATAGTGCTCTCAGAATACGTTAATAATTTAACGATATTTTGATGAGTTATAGGTATTACTTTAGCTTTATACCAAATAAGTTTTGTAATATGAAGCAATAGAATGTACTCAATCTTTAATTGTATTTAGATCGGCATCTTTCATCAAATTACAATTAAATGTAATACCTTCCATTAAGATTACAGAATGAACAATACTTCTCTCTATTTAATTATCATTTAATATCTAAAAGTAAAATTATAAATAAAACTTTGTCTAAACAAGTATTTCTGAAAAAATTGTCAATTTTTTTTTAAATATTTCGACATAGGAAGTCATTATGTAAGATATCCTAAAACTAGTTGATTTTTTATTTTAATTTTTTTTTATGATTGAGTATTGAATATAGTTAAATCTTCTTTTTCTATTAAATGCCAGAAATTATTTCTAAACGCTATAATTTAAATGATAAAATAGTATTCCTACAGATAAATTGAATTAATTATGTTTAATCTAGTTGTAAAATTAATCTGAGTAGAAAGAGAACTAAAGGATTAACTTTACTATAGAAACTAGTTAATAAATTCTTATATGAAGAAAATAGTTATAATTTACTAAAAGACAAAAGATAAAAAATATTCTATATTTAAATAAAAGGTGAATGGTTTTAAAATATGCAAAATATTTGATCAAAAGGTTTATGTTACTTGGAAATTTGATCTCATTGTATTTTAATTATCCTTTCTATTTATTTTAAATTAATAATAAAGGTATATCAAAAAAATGCTATTCCAGGTTCAGTATTTTTCATTTATATTAGATACTTAAGGAGGATATATAGAATTTAACATTGATAATATTAATACTCGCTAAATTATTGAATATTAATTGTATAAAATTTAATTGCAAATATATAAAATACTATATTTTTACGTTTCCAATCATTTTTATAATTTTTATATTCTCCAAATGTTGATAATCTTAAAATTAAAGAAAATTATTATTATTTGATAGATTCCTAAATTTAAAATTTATAATAGATACAGTTCTTAATTTTTTATTATTTTTGTAGTTTTTATTTTTAAATGATTTTCGCGCTGTTGAAGGCATATGAGTCTTTGGAGTTATTGAACATACACTCTAAAAACATATATATCTTAATTAAATTTCTAAACGGAATACATTACTCTAAATAAATTTTATAGATGCATACCGATCCTGGATCAATTGTGGTGACAAATTGATGAAAAGTATATCTCTACATCAATAATTTTTTCATACAATCATCTTGGCTTAACTGATTCAAGTAATAAATCAGAATTATTAAATCAGGATATTTTTCAAAACTGAATAGCATAAGTGATATTCGATAGTTTTATTATTCTTTCTTAAAGATCTTTAAATAAATATGTAGCAGCTTAAGCTTGATATTTTTAAAACTCATTATCAGGGATGTGCAAAGATGCACTACTTCGACTCAGCCTTAACCTATTACATTGCCTAGTTTAAAGTAGTAAAATATGTTTAAAGATTCGGTGTTAGTATGGACTTTTAGAGTCAATATTTTAAAATATTTCTAGCTCTGAGGTTTAATTAATGATTCGTAAGATTCCTTTGAATATATACCTATCGTCATTCAATGATTCGAGAGTTTTGTTAATTTTCAAGATTGGATTGAGAGTTTCTGATTGTTTAGAATATTGAATCAAACTCAACAATTATCTAAAAAAAATTTGAAACTTTATCATAATTTTACAAAATTAGTCATAATATATTAATACAAATGCAATCTAATTTCTTAATATCTAAAATTCGAAAAAGAATTTATAAATTGCTAGCTTTTATTACATGTCCTTCCAAAATTTCATATATCATTCAATCTACCGATTCCTACATTATCCCATCATTTAAATGTTAAATACTTACAGTATCACAACCTTACATAATGGCCAACCTTATTTTATTTAAAAGCTCTCGAATTCTGAAAAAAATTTAAGTAAAACATTAAATCAGCACTTTTGGTTTTCCCTGAGTTCTCAATAATAGGAATACAAAAAATGACGATTTCTGATAGTGTATTAACTTCAACAGATGGATTTATCGTTTCCCAGTTTCAAAGAGTTTATCTATGAAGAATATTCAACTTAGTTTACTTGATATGCGAAAGGTTTTATAGGATAATATAGTAAATTTTAAGTAGAGTTTCGGTGATACTAAAATCTTTTTATGTAGACTCATACCAGAAAGTTTTACTATAAAAAACTGACCAAGTTTTATCATTCGTAAAGGATATCAAGTTCTTTCCAGTATTAGCCCAAAATCTGTTGACCTGTAGCAAACAGTTATGTAATATTTTTATTTTTGAAATCTTTATTGAAGTTTAATCTTAAATATTTCAATGGCCACCCGAGGAGGCTACCTAATTTATCCTTATTGATTATGAATGCACCTGATTACTCAAGTTGGTCGAGCATCAGTCTATTAAAAGCCTTCTTCGCAATAGTCATCAATTCCCCAAGTACTTTGCTGATATCAGATTCAACTTTCACCACAGGTCAATGTTCAATTTTTTCTCTATAGTCGATTTTACTCAATACAATCCATTAAGACATTTCAGACCTGGTTGTGGGTAATTTTTATATAGCTGATTTCGTTCTTAAATTGACAATTCCTGTAGAATTTCTACAATAAATTCATTTATTAGCACTTAGGAGTTTTTACAATCAATTCTTGTAAAATTGAAGATAAATCGTATTCAAGATAGTTTTTTTCATTTACAGGCACACTAGTTATATCACTTAGTGACTGTTACTTTAGTTCAAATATTGCAGAAACTTTAATTTTGTATAAGATTCTTCAAAATCATACCACTTGAATACAACAGCAACTTGTATTTTAAATAACCAATTAAAATCACTTAGAATAGAAAAATCTGAATATTTTGACTTCAATTCTACTTTTTTTAACAATTTAAACGACTTTGTACCAGCAATATTTGCAGATAATGAGGGAGTGATAATATTAAACGAATCGAAATTAATTGAAAATCAAGCTGAAAGTGGATCAATTTATCTAGCAGGTAATTCTCAATTATTTTCATCAGGCGTTAAATTTAGTAAAAACAAATCAAGTGTAATGGAGTAAGTATTAATTTGAAAATTTTTTCGAATGCTAAACAATAGCGATTTAAAAAATTGAAGTCCAGATCGGGTCAGAAATTTTTTTGCATCATTTAAGTAAAGATTATAATTTTATTTCTAATTGCATTTTCAGTGAAAAATCTACAAAGTCACTAGGCTGAAGAGAAGTTCAAATCAGACCCTATTCAATATTGATAAATTCGACCTACATAAACAAGAGTCAACTTACCAATTCAAAAGGCACTCTTTTTCATAGCCACATTAATTTAACTCACCTCAACAGGATCTCTGATGATTAACCTTTAACAAACATGCAAATTTTCTTATAATTCTAATGAAAAATCAAATAGAATATTTAAGCTCTTCACTCTAATGTTCGAAGTTAATTTTTAAAAGGCTCAAGGTTCTTAATCAGAATTGTTCTAAGGAGAACTTATTGCAGTTTTTTTCTTAATCTTTTTCTTTAGACAAAATGTGAATGCGTATGCTGATAGTGCTGTGTTTATATGAACCTAATTATAATTCTAAGCCGCAATTGAAATTCTGAGAAATTTCTCTTAAATCTTTGCTTTAGTCAAGGATTTCGAATGAGGAGAAAGGGTCAAGAAGTTGATTTTTTAGTTTTAACCTGAAATAACCCTATTTTAATTCTTTCAGCTCTAAGAAGTTGATTTTCTTGGATATATTCAGAAGGATCTACTTTAAAAGAGTTTTCTAGTTAAAGTCTCTAAAGACTTACTAGTTGATCTAGACTATGAATGAAAGCTGTCTGAAAACCTCAGCCATTTTAAACCTGACCCAAAATTAAATCACTTCTTGATATGGCGAGTCATTTGTTTTTTTCAAGCCCTTTCCGGCAATGATCTCAAAAATTTCTGTGATTCGAAGATTCCTGTGTCTTTAAAACTAAATGAACACGTCTTGGCAGTCCAAACCATTTTAAAAAGACACCTACTAATCCTTCCATAAAGATTAACTCCAAAATCCTCGAAAGTCACCAGGAAGTACCTAATTAAATTCATTTGGTTTCTTAAAATATGGTGAAATTAATACTTTTTGAGCCGAATTGCTTAAAAGTCTGAATAAGACTGATTCTGATGAAGTTTTCAATTTTCAAATCATGAAGGCAGACCTGATATGCAATATGGTTAAGGTGACAGGTTTACTTATTAAATAATTCGAAGATCTAATGATGCTTAGAAGGTTTAATGTCTTAAATTCCAGTTCTTGCCCTAGAATGGCTCAATTTTTAAAAACGAGTACTTTTTTCCCTTTGCAAAGGTCAAGCGATTTGACGCGCAATACTTCCACAAGCCTCAATCAATCATTTACCTTTTTCATATTCATGAACTTTGAAGTATCTCAATAGTAGTCTAAACTTCCAAGACTTACTCTCAATACTTCTCCGAATTAAATAGAATTTTTTAGATTCCTTCAATATTAAACCCATCATTTTAAAGAAACGGATTTCTTATAAATGTTTTTACTTTTGGTAAGTAAACTCTGGCAAATTCATTCCTCAAATTGTATTGATTGGGTACTTTTTACTTAGATTACTGACTCAGAATGCGATATGCATTGTATTATTAACTTGGGAGGACATATTAATGAAAGAATTGAATGTGCGTTAAAGTGCCCTGATACTTGTTTTTCCAGATGGAACACTCCTCAAGCTTGCAAGGTAGATTGCACTGCATTTGATTGTTTGAGAAAGAAAATAGTATGTTCTTCTTACTTTTGTGCACCTGGATGTGCTTTAAGCGATGTGAACAACGGGATTTACAACCAAGCATGTGATAATCTTGCCTGTTATTACGACTTTAGTGATAAAAATTCTAGTATTGTTAACCAAGAAATGTTTGTGGACAGTAACAAAACCTTATCTGGTGATGGTTCTAGAAGTAATCCTTTTAACAACCTCCAAGAGGCTATTAAGAGGGTCAGGTATAGCAATACAACCATATTTTTACTTAGTTTAGAAAATAAACTGCTAAAGGACCCTACTGGAGGACTAGAAAGCTTAAGAAAAAGAGAATATGATTTCTTGACTTTAAAGCCTTATTACTGTCAAGAGGCTGAAACAAATTGTATTCAAAGTGGAAATTACCCAATTATTTACTTTTCGAAAGAACTCGTTAATTTCACTGTTCATAATACATTTACTGTAGAAAATATCATTTTTAAACATAACTACTCTTTTGCTCAATGTCCAACATGCTCCAGTTGTAGTGAATTGATATCAAATAGTCTAGGTAATTGATATTCAGGCAATTGTGACTTGTTTCAAAACTTTGAGTTCTTTATTGTTAAAAGCTCTGGAGTTCTTCTGCTAATTGTAAAAAATATTTAGAATGTTACTTTTGAAAAAATGACTCTTGAGTTTAAAAGCTTGATCGGCCTTGACGGCGGGAGCTTAAAACTGATAAATGTCAACTTTCATCATATTCTACCGTCTAAAAACTCATACATAATCCAATCAAGTAATTCAAAAGTCATTTCTTCGTTTGACTACCTTGGAGGAGTAGTTTCATTGCTAAATTTCGGATATAAATTAAACTCAAAATACAACCTTGGAGGTTTTTTGTTCATAAGAAGCGTTCTTAAAGTAAACATATCCCAGGTGACTTTCAAGGAAAACATCATGAATTCAAAGTCAAATTACTTCATGTCTCTTAAGTCAGTAAAAAGTTTAAATATTGAGAACTGCACTTTTCATACTAATTCCATTTCATCATCGGCTGTCTCCTTGAATCAAGTCGACCTCGGCACTGTTTTTGAAAATGTTGAAAAAGTAGAAATTTTCATTACAAATAATCACTTTCTTTACAACTTCGTAGAAAAGATCTTTGATATAAGCCATGGGACTAATTGTCTGATCTTTTCAATGAAAAATAACGAATTTTATTTAAATGTTGTCAAAGCTCAGGTTATTTTTTTTAAGGCCACTGAAACTGACAGTGAAGAGTCACAAGAGTGTCGAAATTTGAATGAGTTTTCTTTAAGTTCAGATAGTTTTAAAAACAATTCAGTTGAATCACTTATTTATGCAACTTTTGATTGTAACTTAAAGATAAACTCTGTTAATATTGAAGATGTTTTCAGTGATGCTGTTGATGGAGAAAGTTTGTTTGATAATTATTTTTTTGAAACATTTTCAGAATATTTAAATCCTTACAGTTTCCCTACGATTGATAATGATCAACCCTTGATTTATTTCAGCAGTTCTTATACAGCTGAGTTGAAAGACCTTATAGTGAAAAATATTAAATCAGCAGTTTTGGTTTTTCCTAAGTTTTTATCGATAATAATACAAGAAATGACGATTTCTGATGGGTATGTAGCTTCTGGAGATGGATTCGTAATCTTTCAGTTTCAGGAGACTTTATTGATTGAGAGTGTTAACTTAAGATCACTTGAAGCTCAAAACGGTTTTCTTGGGTTAATAAAACAAATTTCAACGACAGGCTCAGTAATTTTAAAATCAATTATTGTTGAATCGTGCTCAGGCAGTCTTACAATAGAAGAAAGCCCAAGTATCAGCATTTCCAAATTCACTTCAAGTTCTTCCAAGTCTCTCAAAAAAGCCTTCTTCGCAATCGTCATAAATTCTCCAAGTTCTTTACTCATATCAGATTCGACCTTCACCGGTGGAAAAGGTTCAATTCTTTCTTTAGAATCATTTTCACTTAATTCAATCCATTTAGATATTTCAGACGTGGTTGTGAGTGATTTTGAGACAACTGATTCTCTTCTTTCGATTGACTCTTCCATCGCTTATGATCCAGATGAATCAATAAAAATCGATTCCTGTAAATTTTACAATAATCAAGGCCAGATTCTTTCATGTGCTAGCAACTCAGGAGTTTTTACAATCAATTCTTGTAAAATTGAAGAGAACTCTTGTTCAAGATACTTGTTTTCATTTACAGGCACATCAGTTATATCACTTAATGACTGTTACTTTAGTTCAAATATTGCAGAAACTTTAATTTTTGTATCAGATGCTTCAAAATCATCTCACTTGAATACAACAGCAACTTCTTTTTTAAATAACCAAGGACAATCACTTAGAGTAGAAAAATCTCATTATTTTGATTTCAACTCTACTTTTTTTAACAATTCTTACAACTTTGGACCAGCAATCTTTGCAGATAATGAGGGAGTGATAATATTAAACGAATCAAAATTGATTGAAAATCAAGCTGAAAGTGGAACAATTTATCTTGCAGGTAATTCTCAATTATTTTCATCAGGTGTTATATTTAGTAAAAACAAAGCAACTGTAAATGGAGCAGGTATTCATTGTGAAAAAAATTCTGAAATCGGGATAGACAATAGTTTTTTTTATCAAAACCAAGCTCAAGTCGGGTCAGCGATTTTTATGCAGCATGTGAGCAGTAATAATAGTTTTGTTTCTAACAGTGTCATTAGTGAAAACTCTGCAAAGTCGTCAGGTAGTATCTGGATTTTAGAGTCCTCGTTATCACTTATCAATGTTAAGGTCTTTAATAATTCAGCTCGAAGTTCTCCTTCATTGGTTGCAATGTATAGCTCGGAGGTATTTATTTGTGATTGCGAGTTTCATAGTCAAGTTGGTGAAGGAGCTTTACTTTATATTGAAACTTTAAGTTTAGCTGTGGTTTATTCAAGTAAATTCTTTGGTATTATTTCAGATGATTCTAGTGGGTTCTCTGCTTTGAAGATTGTTGAAAGTCTTTTCAGTTGTTTTTATTGCAATTTTTATGATATTAAGTATGATATAGGTACTCTTTTGTCATGCTCTCAGTCAAGTTGCACTTTAAAATCATGTTCTATACAAAAAGTTTTTACAAGAAATGATGGAAAACTCATCTTGGCAGAATCTTCTGCGGATATTGTGTTGAATTACTCTATGATTCAAGAATTTATAGGAGTTGCTATTTATCTTAGTCCAAACACTCAGGCCATTATAATAAAGACCAATATTCAATGTAATTCTTAAGCAGCTGGAATTTCATTAAGTGGGTCAGGAGTTTACTGTAAACAATGCTCAGGGGTTCAAATCTATGAATCTTCTTTCACTCATCTTTCTTCCAATAACTTCGGAGGTTGTTTACACTTAAATTCAGACTCAAACAATCATCTCTCCATCAACAATTCTCACTTTTTTAACTGCTCAGCTTCAAGTGGAGGTGCAATTTTCGTGTTAAATTCAATTCTAACCATAAAAAACTCTTCCTTCCAAAATAATTCCGCAATTTCCAACAATGGACAAGGAGGAGCAATATATTCATCACAAGAATTACATATGACTCTTTCAATAACAGATTCAATATTCAAACATAACATCGCAACCGAGAGTGGAGGAGGAATTCAATCATATTCATCTCTTCCTTCTTTAAAAAACAACAAATTCCTCAACAATTCATCATCATACGGTCCTGACTACGCATCTTACGCAATAAATTTAAAATTAAACCTTACTTCCGAAATTCTTTCCCTAGCCCCAGGTCAAGAGTTGAACTCATCCTTCACCGGCATTCTTCAAGACCATTACAACCAAACCACTAAAACCGACTTCAATTCAACTGCTCAGATAATCCTTCAAGACCAGTCAAACTTCTCAATGACCGGCTTATCAAAGTTCATAAGTAAATCAGGTATTTTTTCTTTCAGTAATTTCACAATTTTCGGTCATCCAGGAACTTTCCTCAACCTTTCAATAGTCCCTGACTTTCACTATAATTCCGGGAAAAATATCGAACTTGACTTAAAAGTTGCTCTTCGAAAGTGTCTAATTGGAGAAGTGGAAGATTCGGGATTGAAGTGCTCGCCGTGTGAAGAAGGGACTTATAACTTGAAGGCTGGGGAAAAGTGTCTTGAATGTCCTCCTGGGGGCAAGTGCTATGGAGATAGTCGCTTTGTAGCTGCTGCTGGGTACTGGAGATACTCCAAGACTACTGATACTTTCATTCAATGCCCGAATAGTAACGCTTGTCTTGAAGAAAAGGTGGAAGGAGGAACTGAAAATTGTGAAGTTGGGTATCAAGGAAATTGTTGTCAGACTTGTCAACCGAATTATTCGAAAACTTCAGGAAATCAATGCGGTAAATGTCTTGATAAAGATAAGAATAGTGTTATTATTGCTGCTGTTGTTCTTGTTTTTGTTATGGTTTTGGTTTTTATTACTGCTATGAATATCAAGGGAGCTTATAAAGAAGAATCTGTTATTTCGATTTATTTTAAGATTCTTATGAATTACTTGCAAATTGTTCCTTTAATGATTTCTTTTGACCTCTCTTGGCCGCTACAAGTTAAAAAAATGTTTGATGTTCAAGAAAAAGCTTCTGTCGGATCGACTCAAATTCTTTCAGTTGATTGTTTTTTTCAAGATACAAATGAACGTTTTTTTGCAAAGTTGGTACTTTTTTCATTGATTCCTATTTTCTGCTTTGTTTTCTTGGTTTTATTCTGGTTTCTATGGGCAAGAATAATGAAAAGTAATAATATCAAGGAAAAATTTATTGGATCGATAGTAGTTCAGCTTTTTTTCTTCCAGCCAAGTCTTTTAAGATTAAATTTTTCTGTTTTTAACTGCTTAGAACTTGCTCCAGGAAAATATTTCATGATTGATGAAATGTCAATTCAGTGTTGGACCAGAAGACATCTCACGTTTACCATCGCAGTTGCTTTACCCAGTTTACTAGTTTGGTGTATTGGAGTTCCTATTATCCTTGCTGTTTTTTTAACTAAAAACAGGTCAAGATTAGATGAAATTACTGAAAAACTAAAATATGGATTTCTTTACAAAGGATTTAAAAATAAACACTTTTACTGGGAATTCGTGATTATGTTGAAGAAAATTTTAATTGTTTCGGTTAGTGTCTTTTTGAAGAATGTCTCGATTCCTGTGCAAGCTTTAGTTGCTTTTATTATCATTGTTTCCAGTTATGTTTTGCAGGTGAAATATGAACCTTATGGTATTTCTCATATGAATGTTGTTGAGGTGAGAGCTATTGTTGTTTCTGGAGTTACTATTTATTCTGGACTGTTCTTTCTTACTGGTGGCCTTTCCTATGAGGCGAAATTGATGATGTTTATTTTGATGGTTTTCAGCAATTTTGTTTTTGTTATTTATTGGGGGTATTTCACTTTTGGATATTATATTGCGAAAATTTATTTGAGACTTGGATGCTGCAAAAAATTAATGAGAGGAAGACTTGATAACTGGATTTCCAAAGTAGTTCCAGAGGTTATCAACAACGATTTTCTCAAAGAAATTGAGATTGAAAAAAATCCATTTAATTCATTATCCAAGTTACCTCCGAATGAGCCCAATTCTCCAGAAATTCAGTCCAGAGAATAATAATTAGATTAATAGGCCATTAACCTTAACCATACAAAAATCAATAACTTTTATAAATTCAAGTTTTACTTTAACTCCTTTCTTTCATTCCTCCTTGTATTAGTTAAGAATCTTTAAGTTCAGCATTCTCTGTGAAAAAAATCAATTTTAAGCCTATCTAATTATTTCTTATCTTTTAAGCTCTTGAAGGTATACTTTGAATTTTCGTTTCATTTTGGGATCTGAAAGCTCTGTTTTGTTCAATATTTCTTTCTTCAGATGTTTTTTGCATTTAGGGTAATTTCTTGACACTGTGATTAAGTAGAAAGCAACTGGTTTTTTAAGGTTTCTATTCTAAGCTGTTTTACTCTGCTTCAATATTTTCAAACATTTTCACAAATATTTCTGCATCTAGTTCGATTTTTCTGGATTTCTCTGAGGTTTTCTTTTAATAAGCTTCCTTTGTAATGATTTCTGCTTGCATATCGCGTTTAAATGCCGTTAGAACATCGGAAAATATACCTGTGACGTCTTAACTTTGGTAACTGATGCAGGATTTTTTATATAACTCAGATTTGGAAAATTAAAGATAAGCCACTATTTAGAATAAATAATTTATCAGAAGATTTAATGCGGAAATAATTTCAGATTGGAGTTGAAGGAAAGTGAAAAGTGTCTGGACATGACCCTGAAAAATTGTTATTTTCTGAAATAATAAACTAGATCAATTGATATGCAAGCTGATTTATATATTCATTACAAACATTCAAAATTTCTCATACTTTGTGATATCTTAAAAAATCATCAATAAATTTTAACTAAATAAAAGAGTTCTCAAATACCTGAAGCCATATTCTAATCAAGTTAAATAACAAATAATCCAAGTTCTATAATAACCTAAGATAAAGAAATTTCTAACCTTAAGTCATAAATTAAATCATCCAATTCAAACATACAAAATCAATCATCCAACCTAATATAAAACAACAAAACCTGTCAAATCCCTACTATATCTTAAATATATTCTAATTTTAAATACATGTCTCGCATAACCCATGCCACTTACCTAAACACAACAGAAGACCCTTCAATCAACACCTTACATCAAAGCCTCGAGTACCATCTCCAACGTCTTCACAACGAAAAGCAAGAAGAGATATCTCTAAACAGTCAAATAAAATCTCTAGAATCCAAACTCCAACTCTCAAAGCAGCTTCTCCAAAGATCAGTTCGTCCTTCAGACTTATCAAAATCGCTTTCAAAGTTAAAGAAAAAGGTAGAAAACACAACAAGCCAAGTAAACTTACTTCACAATGAAAACGAGCAACTCAAATCAAAAATAGACGACCTTCGACAAGAAGGTTCAACTTTCCGAAGAGTAATCGGCCAGCTGAACGAAAACATTAAAGACTCCTCATTCACTGCCAAGGCTTCATCACAGCAAAAGCTCCGAGTAAGAAGCGAGGAGCAATCAAATAAAGAAAAAATCCATCAGCTTCTCAACAAGTCAACTACTGAAAAATTAGACTTTTCAGGAAAACTCGAAAAAATCACGGCAGGTTTCATGAACTTCAAAAAATCCCAGCTGGAGTCAATGAAAAAACATTCAGAAAAACTATTGAAACTTGTAAGTAGACCTTTCAGTGCAATAGACCTGATCCCGATACTTGAAAAACAACTGGAATCTCGAGTGATGAGAACTGAAACAATGAGGAAAAAGTTGAAATCTTATAAAAATAACTGTAAAAAAATCAGAAATGGACTGGGAAAAATCTTATCTGCTGTTGGAAGAAGTGATTACATTGCCTTAGCTAAACAATTCATTGACTCGGAAAATCAAATGAAAGACGTGCAGGTTTATATAATGAACCTTTCCTCAGAAATTGACTCTTTAAGTGTTACGAATGCGGTCATGTTTGAAGGTCTAAAAAAAACAGTAACAAGTAAAGGCTCTGAAATTTTCTTAAGTCTCAAAAAGCAAGTCACATCAATCAAGAACAGAGTCGATGTATTGAAATTCAAGTCATCTGTTCTTAATAACTCACTTTTAAGAGTAGAAACAATAATCGACGTATTTTTTAATTAGAAAATTTTCGAGAAATTTCAGAAAATCCCTGAAAAAAGAAGAACTTTTAATGTTATCGTCGATCCTGAAGCAGACTTAGCAGAGAAACTTTCAACTCTTGAGAATATTTTACATCATACTTTGATTATGAAGGCTTATATGTCGAAGCAGCATTCGAGCTTTGGAACTTTGAGGTCGAGTGTGATTCGAGATACTGCTGATCGTGAGTCAGGATTTAAGACAGTGAGAGAAATGATTGACCATCTGAATATATCAGAAGAATTAGGAACTGAAGAATCAACAGGTTTTCATTTTTTAAAGTCATCTAAATATTAATAAAACATTCTCCTAAAACCCTATCATTTTCACTACAATCACTTATTAACCTCTAACCCTAATTAAAAACCTTAAGAAATCCTTGCATTGGGAAAGTCAGTCTTAATGAACCCAGCACTGGTCAACATCCTCTTAACTCCAAAACAAGCAAATCCTTCATGATCAGTTCCAAAGTAAGCAATGCAACTTTCCAGTACTTTTTTCTTAGGATTAAGATGCGGAAGAATTTTACTTTTTCCTTGAGCTTCAAGGACTCCATCAAGTCCGACCCGTTCTCCGACAACAGCTCCAGCAGGTCGAACCAGAGTTAAAAGGTCTCCACTGTGAAGAGCCATGACCATGCCATTAGAATTAAACCCAGCAAGTTTCCTCGGCTTTAAATTTGCCATGACAAGCACAAGGCCGGCCATATCACTGATCGGGACGTATTTTTGAAGGCCGCTTCCGATTTCTCTCACGTTTTCTTCACCCACGTCGATTTTTTCACAGTAAAGGTTGTCACTTGAAGGGTGCTTCCAACATTCAACGATGTTACCCACTCGGATGTCAATTTGTGAAAATAACTCGTATGGAGCTTTTGACATGTCAACTTTTGATTCTTCTTCGTGAGATGGCTTTTCGATTGGATTCGAGGTTTTTGACTCTTCTGAATGATTTGAAGGAATTGGAACTGAAGGGCATGGGACGGGGGGGGACTCTGCTGGGGGGGGAGCCTGGGCTTCTGGCTTGGGTTGTAGAGGGATTTGGGGGTCTAGTGTTACTCCTAGTCTACTTTCATACTTCTGGATCAGCTGGTCGACTATGGCAGAAGTTCTGGTAAACATTTGTAAAGGTTGATTTGGTTATTTAGGATGGGTCAGTATTACTGGAATGAATTGTTTTATGATTTATTTGAAGTTGGAAGTGAGAGAAGAATTTTTTGATTGTTTGGAATGCATGTGGGGATGAATGGGTTGAATACCTTCACATCTAACCCTCTAATCTAACAAAATTTTTAAAATCCTACTATCCTCTCCCACAAAAACTCCTAAATTCTCCAGACACAGCCAACATATTCCAACATTAGTTTAATTTAAAATTAGTAATGAGTGGCTCAAAACCAAGTTCCTTAGAAGTCTTGCTAACAAAAACTCTATCAGACCAGTCCTCAGGAGAAGAGCAAAAACAAGCAGAAGATTTTCCAGCAGGTCTAAACGAGCTGGTATCCTATTGTCAAAAGCAGCTTCCTCAAAACATCAACCTCGATTTCATGCCAGTTTGCTTCGATATATCAAAAGACGAGGAAAACCTAATAATCGGAGGTCAACACGGAAACCTTGCTCTTTACAACGTTCCAACCAACTACAAGACAAAAGACGAGGAGATTTGCGAAGGTTCTTCCGTCGTTTCCGTCTTATTCACATTAGGAGAGCGACAGGTGGTCATGTGCAGTTCCAAGTCCGAGTTTTTCTTTCTCGAGTCCCACACTTTGAAGGTTTTAGGCAAGATGGACCTTGACTATTCCCCGACATGTCTTGGAATCGATAGTTCTGTTGTTTTGAATGTTGTTATGAAACTAGGCACTAATGAAGATCGCCTTTACTTTTGTAGGAATCGCGCTGAGGTCACTGTGATTGAACTTAGCAATATTAAAGGGTTTTATGCGAAGCCTCTTCCTGCTGCTGAATTGAAAACTAGCTCGAATGTCTTGTGTCTTGATGTAAGTGATGATGGGACTTTGCTTTCAGTCGGATGTGAAAGTGGCTCAGTGAGTTTGATCCATACTGACAGTTGCACTACCCTTCAAAGCACGGAACAATACTCAAGTCGCCCGATAATCCTTACTTTTGGAATCAAGAGAAAATACCTGGCAGGAGGCTTTGATGACAACTCAGTGCGAGTGTGGAACCTGGACAGTGCATTATCATTGAAATACGAGTTTAACAAGCATACAGACCTGATATCAGGAATAGCTTTCGTTAACGACAACAGGTATTTAGTGACTTCTTCTTTTGATAACAATGTTTCTATCTGGGATATGAAAGTAGAAAGTCTTCCTTACTCGCTGAACCTTTATGATAACAAAGTGATCTGCTTCAAGTCTTCAAGAGATGGTAAAAAAGTTTACTTTTCACAGTCTAGGAACTCGGTGCTGGTCTGGGAAATTCCTCATCTTCATAAAAACGCTCGATACCGAAAACATCTTCATGCTGTCAACAAACTCATCTTCTTACCCAACTGCTTCGAACTACTCAGTATCGGCTCTGATGGCCAGGCAGTACTTTGGGACTTTCGCAATGATCTAATGCAAGAAAGTATCACTTTAGACGGAAACTTAACAAACGCTGCTATTCCCAGTGATGGAGAATACGTCATGATCACTTCCAGCAAACCTTGCATTTATCGATGGGACTTCAAAACTGGAGTAGTTGACGAGTTTGAATTCACAAGCACAGGTCTTACTTTAGAATTTTCTTCTGATAATTACACCCTGGCAGTCAGTGACTCTCTTAACAGAGTCATTGTTTACGACGCTGATGTGATGGAACGAAAATTTATCCTTAAAAGTCATCGAGCTCATGTCACTGCTTTAGCCTTTGTTCAAGAGGACAAGTTTTTACTTTCAGCATCTTTAGACAATGAAATAACAAAGTGGACTTTAGAGAATGGTGAACGTTTAAGTGTCTTTCGAGGACATTTAAACCCGATAAGTGCAATGATTGTGAGTCCTGAAAGTTTCGTTATCTCTGCGTCAGATGAGGCGATAATCGTGTGGAACTTAGACGGAGTGCTTATCTACCGAATGGAGATAAGGGAAAGTGACGCTGGAAGAATAGTAGGCCTTTATGTATCTAATGACAATAGATACCTCGTCGCTCTTCAGGAGAACAGAGTAAACTACTGGCAAATGGATAATCTTTCAATTATGTTCCAAACTGACACGATGGAACCTGCTCACTTCTTAGCAGTCTCAAGAGATGAGCGGTTCTTAGCAGTGGCTGAAGGCGCGACAGTCTTCGTAGAAGAAAACCCTTTAAATTCAACTTCTCTGCGAATTGTAGGGAAAAACATCGGCTCCAGGCATAAATACATGAACTTCATCATTGAAAGTCAGGAAAAGGACTCAAGGGCTGAGTATTCTCAAGAGTATAACAATTGGGTTGCAGTGCCTTACATGATTGGCGTGTCACATGTGTTGTCCTTCAGCAATCGCATTGAAAATTTAAATGAAGCTCTTAACATTGACTCTAACAAAGCAGGGTATTTCTCTACAATCAACTGGGAAAACCCTTTAAGTCTTGCAATTGACTTGGAATACAAAAATATCATCGACGTGTGTCTTAAGTTCATGAAAGGGGAATTAACCCGAGGCAACATCAGAGCTTTTGCAAGTATTGAAAGATGTTTGACAGCTTTAAACAAAATCGAGTACCCCGACATTTCAAAGGTTTACGACTTGATTCTTTATCAGGCCGAAGGCGAACATTTGCCTGCCTTTTGTTTACATGAAACAGAACTGCCTGTCCTTCACCCTTCTGAGCACCTTGTGATAATCCCTGAAGAAATCGTAGGAAAAGAGTTTTTTTCATCTACTGGAAGACCTGTTGTCTTTCATCAGTCACTTTGCTTGTTGGACTTAGAAATGGGAACCGCTTCAAGTTTAGAATTTTTGCAGTCATTGCTTGACTATGGAGATGACAAAGTCTACAACACCCGGATAGTGAAAGAGTTCCTGACCTGCAAATGGGACCAGATAACTCCAGTGGTCAACACTCAAGGATGTTTATACATTATTTACATGTTCTTTCTATCGATTTATACAGTCAACTTCATGCAAGACAGGACTTTCTTCTTGTTAGTTCTTTTCATGCACTTGGTGCTCTTTTCAATTGAACTTCTTCAGCTCTTCACTGATTTAAGGAACTACTTTTGGGATGTGTGGAATGTTATCGATGTGTTGAGGACTTCAAGCTTTTTCTTTTATACTTTCAATTTTTACATGTATGAAGAAGGCTGCGGGTATGACTGTTTATTAGCCGTGATTGTCTTTTCATGGCTTCGAGGAATCTCTTATTTCAGAATGTTCACTGGCACCAGGTATATGGTCAGGCTACTCGGAATGGTCATCCTTGACATGCGGGTCTTTTTCACTATCCTCGCGTATTCCACTGTCGGTTTTTCTTTTATTTTTTATTTGAGGAACCCGGAAACTGAGTTTTTCATTTATTTGATGACTTCTTATCGACTTGACTTGGGAGACTTCAACACGGACTACACAGTCGTCTTTGATTGGGTCGTCTTCTTCTTGGCTACCATGATGAACCCCATGATCATGCTCAACTTGTTGATTTCTATCTTGTCTGATACCGCTGCTCGTGTAAGTGCTGATAATTATACGGCGAACTTGAGGGAACTCACTAAAATGATCATTGAAATCGAAAAAGTGATGTTTTGGAAAAAGAATATGAATGTTAAACATCACTTGCATATCTGTAACTTTACTGAAGATGATGAAATCCCTGATAAAATGCTGGAAAAATGCAAGTATATCAAGGGAAAACTTGATAAAATGCATAGAAAACTGGAAGTTGTCAATTCAAGAATGGAAGGAGTTAATATTGCCCATATTGAAGGAACTGTCAAGTACATGATTCAGGAACAAGAAAAGATCAAACAAGAGATGAATGCTAATTTTGAAGTCAATAACAATATGTTGGCTAAAATTGGTGAACGTATCGGTTTGTCTTAGTTCCAGGTATTATTAAGAGTTAGTTAAAATTATGAATAAATTCTTCCTAATCAACTAATCCTTCAAAAAACTCGTCAATTTTTTTAAAAAATCCTTAATCCTAAACATTTCACTAACACCCTAACACCTTAATCACAATAAAAATCTTGTGTTTCTTATAGTTAAAAAATGCTAAACCGAATATACCCTTACGCATGTTTAAACATAGACTGCTCGTGGCCCCAATGGTTCAAAGGCCTAAGCCACGCGATGCGTCCATCAGACGACAGCCACCACCTGCACGAGAAGATATCCCGTTTGTTTTCCGATTCCGACAACGTGATAGTAACAATGTGCATAAGAACCGCATTCGATTTATACCTGCAAGCCTTGGACCTACCGATGGGTTCTGAAGTGATAATATCAAGTATAAACATTCCAGAAATGACGAGAATCTTGCGAAAACACTGTCTAATCCCCGTGCCAGTGGACATAGAAACAAGCACTCTGATCACGCCAGTTTCGCGGGTGTCTGAAGCGATCACAAGCCGAACTCGCCTTATCGTTATTTCAATGCTTTACGGCGTTACCTTTGATTTAACTGAAATTAACACCCTGGCCAAAAAGCATAACCTTCCAGTCTTCGAAGACTCCGCCGAATGCTACTCAGGAAATAAAGTTTATTCAAATGCAGATGCGACTGTTCTCAGCTTTGGACCTATTAAAACAGCAACAGCTTTCGGTGGAGGTGTTATTATTGTTAGAAATCCTGTTGTTCTTGCAAGGATGAAAGCTATTCATGCAAGGTACCCTGTTCAATCGAGTTCTGTTTATTTGAAGAAAATTTTAAGATATTCTATAGGGATTATATTGTTGAATTCAAAAAGTGCGAATAAGATTTTTAGAAGACTTTTCGTGGCGGTGAACTTTGACTATAAAAAAAATGTGGTTAAGTTGATGAGAGGCTTTCCGCCATCAACAGGACTTGAAATTTACAGGTTTCAGCCATGTCCTGGACTACTTTCTTTCCTTTACTGGAGGCTGGTAAACCTAAATGAAACTGAACTTCTCGCTTCTATGGAAAAAATGCATCTGGCGACACAGATCTTGACTGAAAATAAAGTCTTTGTCCCTGGATTCAAAACGAAAAGAAAAGTCTTCTGGCTTTATCCTGTTGTTGTGAATGATGCCAGTCAAGCCTACGTCAGTCTTAACAAGGCAGGCATCGACGCTTATAAAGGAATCAGTCAACTCAACAAAATCGACCCCCCAGTAGGAAGTTCTTACAAGTTCCCTCAAGAAACTAATAAAATGTTTTCGAACTTGCTTTATTTCCCGCTACATAAAGACATTCCTGAAAAAGACATAAGAGAAATTTGTCTGAAAGCCGCAGAGATATTAAACCAAGGTCCTAAATTATAACTTTAGCTTAGTGAATTAAAGTCATTTCTGGGGAATTAAAGAAGTGACGCTTTGCTGAAGTAAGGCAATTGAAGACTTGATTGAGTTTTTTGCCTTGATCAGGTTTTCCATTTGTTTTGATGGTGGAGAAGTGCCCTGAGAGTGTTTTTGACCTCCGCTTGCGAATTCTGTTGCATTCCATGAATAGCTTTATTACTTCAAGTTAATAATCCTCGGTTAACTGGATATAAAGACATGGATAAAGAAAAGTAATCACTATTCAGGATCCTTGCACAAGAAGAAGTCCCTTGGTGGAAAGCCACTGAAGAAGACAACTTCGACGTCAACCAGAAACTTCGAAGACTCGGCTGCCGTCCATTGAAGCGAAAGTTTTTATCTTGCAAGCAGAAAGAGCGTCTTTACGAGAATGCCATCGGATGTGACAATTTGAAAGAAGAACTAGAAAAATGCTTTAGACTTGTGCAATACGTGCAAAGTTCTTATTCTATTTCAGCAAGTAAATCCTATTAATTATTGGTAAACTCGATATACTCCGATCTTGAAGGAATCACATATTGGGCAGTGACTTGCTTTTTCACTGCAGGACTGGCAGAGACAGAGATGGTTACAAGGATCTATTAATAGTGATGCTGGTTTTGACTTGCAAGATACACAAAGCAAGTCGTTTACTGCAAGGACTTTTTTAGGTGTTGTGGAAATGTTGAGAAGTTTTCGGATTTTTATGTAAGAGTAAAGCAAAATACCTGCTGGAAGTAAAAGAAATAGAAAGTTTTTGTTTAATGTGCTGAATAGGCCTTGGGTTATTGATTCTTTACTTACGCTTATCATATCTGCAGTCACTTCTACTTTCTTTCCTATCAATTTTCCTACTCCACAGATGAAAATCGAGTCACCTGGCTTTAAATTAGAAGTTGCTGAATATTCTCCATTCTTTAAGCGAATCCCTAAAAAATATCGTAGGAAGTGAATTGGAATCGTCAAGAAATAGAAAATTCGTGTTAGAAGAGGAGGATTTGAGGGTGTGTAGTAATGGGTCGTTGTCCAGATTGTATTAAGGACTGGAACGATTTCGATGGAATTTTCAGAGTCGATGTGGAATCTTTCGAACTGTTTAAAATTTACTGATATTGATTGCTCGCTGTTTCGAAAGTCAAGATAAGCGAATTGATATGAGTTCTTCAGTTGGAAGACCTCTTCACTGGCTGAATGGATTTTTGCTTCAATTTGAATCGGCTTGTTTAGATTTGATCGAATTGAAGAGACATCCAAAGGTTTTTCGTTTTTGAAGTCAAGGTATTTCTTAAGACTCATAAAAGAACGAACACAAGTCGCTATTAAGAACACTAGGCTTGCACCTGCCATTCCTTCATAAATCTGAATCTCAAGTTTCTTTGAATTCATTTACATTTATTAATCCAGAAAATAATCATTCTCTAATTCACATTAATTCTAATCGTTTAATTTCTCTTGACAAGATTGGCAGAGTTTAGAAATGACTAAACTTTTAGTCTTAGTATCACTTTTCAATTTCCTGGCAAGTTCTCTATTAAGTTCACTACGTTTATCCTTGCAATTCAAAAGTTCAGTACTTACAACTAACAGTTCTTTTTGAACAGCTTCATATTTTCCATTCATCTCACTTTCACTAATCCCGACCTCTTCAATAATTTTTTTACTAGTTTCCATGAGTTGAGAATTTTTCTGAGTCCTTAATCTTTGATTTGTAATTCGAGCCATCATGAGTCCTTTCCTGCTATCAGCTAAATCTCTAACTTTCTCCATTTCCATTTCAAGTCCATGAAACTCAGACACTTTTTGACAGTACTCCCGATGAATCCTATTCGAAACTTCTTTCGTTTTATCCAGTTCAAAAGCAAGCAGTTGTATTTCTTTCTCGATTTCTACCTTCACTAGTCGTTTATTTTCTTTCCTTTCACAAAAGTCACAAACGTTTTCTTCTTTAATTTTTTTACTAAAGTGTTCAGAACAGACGTAATTATTGCAAGATTTGCAGAGATTTCTCTTGCGAAACATGAAATTTTTCTCACAGATGTAACATTTTTTGCCGTAGTTCATGATTGAGGAAAGGTTTTCTGAGGATTGGTCAAGAGTTGATTGAGTTCGAAGATGAGGGTCGCTGTGTTTCTGATCTGTTTGGAAGGAAGAGTTGGAGGAGGTCCTTGCGAGACTTTGAGTCATATTGTTTGAAATCATGATTTATTTCAATAATTAACTAATTTCGGACTGAAAGCAGTTTGTCAACGAGTTCCTCTGCTGATTGAACCAGTGGCGTCCCTGGGCCGAAGATGAAGTCGACTCCAGCCTTGTAAAGCGCGTCGTAGTCCGGGTGAGGAATGACTCCTCCGCACACTATAAGAACGTTGTTAACACCTTTTTCTTTCAAGGCCGCAACTAGTTGCGGCATTAACGTCAGATGCCCTGCAGCGAGAGAACTAACTCCTACTATATGCACATCAGAGTCAAGTGCCTGCAACGCAACTTCTTCAGGAGTGGAGAATAATGGTCCGATATCGACATCGAATCCCATATCAGAGAACCCACTTGCTACAACATTAGCTCCTCGATCATGACCGTCTTGTCCCATCTTGGCAACTAAAATTCTAGGTCTTCTTCCTTCTTTCTTCTCAAATAGTGCTACTTTCTCTTGAACCCTTTTCAATTCATTAGTAACAGTCGCTCCATAAGCTCCAGAAATAAGATTTTCAGTTAAATTGAACCTGCCGTAAACATCTTCTAAAGCTTTTGAAATTTCACCTAAAGTTGCTCTGGCCCTTGCAGCTTTAACAGCAAGTTCAAGTAAGTTTCCTTTTGCGAGTTTAGCAGCTTGTCTGATTTCATCGAGGTACTTTTCGACTTCTTCTTCATTTCTAGCTTTTTTAATAGAGTTGATTCTTTCGATTTGTTTATGCCTGACAACTGAATTGTCGATATTGCGAACTTCTATCTTGTCTTGAACGGCAAGTTTGTATTTGTTGACACCGACGATGACTTCTTCTCCTGAGTCGATTTTTGCTTGTCTTCTGGCAGCGGATTCAAGGATGCGTCTTTTTGGCATTCCTTCTTCGATTGCTTTGGCCATTCCTCCAAGCGCTTCAACTTCGTTGATTATTTTTAAAGCGTCGTTGGCTAGGCTTTGGGTCAAGTTTTCCATGAACCAACTGCCAGCCCAGGGGTCGACCACTCGGCAGATGTGGGACTCTTCTTGAATTATCAGCTGAGTGTTTCTTGCGATTCTTGCACTGGTTTCAGTTGGTAAACCGATGGCCTCGTCGTAGGAGTTCGTGTGGAGGGACTGCGTCCCTCCGAGTACTGATGCCATGGCTTCGATCGTGGTTCTCACCACATTATTCAGCGGGTCCTGTTCAGTGAGGCTCCATCCTGAGGTCTGACAATGAGTTCTAAGAGTCATAGACTTAGGGTTACTGGGATTAAATTTCTCTTTCAACAACTGTGCCCATAAAAGACGAGCTGCTCTGAGTTTAGCAACTTCCATATAAAAGTTCATTCCAATTCCAAAGAAAAACGAGAAGCGAGGAGCGATTTGATCGACGCTAAGCCCTGCGTTTTGAGCGGTCCTGATGTACTCGAGTCCATCGGCGAGGGTGAAGGCCAGTTCGAGTTTGGCATCTGCTCCAGCTTCTTGCATGTGATAGCCGGAGATTGATATTGAGTTGAACTTTGGCATGTATTTTGCTGTGTACTCGATTATGTCTGAGACTATCTTCATTGATGGCTTCGGAGGGTAGATAAAAGTGTTTCGGACCATGAACTCTTTTAAGATGTCGTTTTGGATTGTACCTGCTAACTTCTTTGCTGGAACACCGGTTTCTTCTGCTGCTACTATGTAAAAGGCCATGATTGGTAATACTGCTCCGTTCATTGTCATGGATACGGAAATGTCACCGAGGGGAATATCGCTGAAAAGGATTTTCATGTCTTCAACTGAATCGATTGCAACACCTGCCATGCCGACATCTCCCACAACTCTTGGATGGTCAGAGTCATATCCTCTATGAGTTGCCAGGTCGAAAGCAACGCTCAGGCCTTGCTGGCCAGCTTTCAAGTTAGCCTTGTAGAAGGCATTCGACTCTTCCACTGTGCTGAAACCCGCATATTGTCGAATCGTCCACGGTTTGTTTGTGAACATTGTAGTATAGGGACCTCTAATATAAGGGAACTCCCCTGGCATGTCTGGAATCGAGACGCTGTCTTCAGAGAAATATACTGGTTTTATGTCGATTCCTTCATTTGTCTTCCACACAAGCCGCTTCCAAGCATTTTCTTCTTTGAGCTCTTTGTCAGCAGCTTTGTTCCATTGTTCGTATTTAGAAATGCACCTAATGACCTTTCTGAGCATACTTTATAACCATTAATTAACAGACTTTGTAAAAAAGTGGTTTATTTTTAGCTGGGTTAAAGTAGTGGATTAAAGTTTCACATCTAAAAGAGAAGAATTTGACATACCAAGTGTTTTAGTTCAATTAGTCAATAAAGCCTTGATAATGAAAGTTACATGTTAAAACCTTGCAGGCAGTCTTCAATAAACCTTGAAGTAGAATAAAAGACTTAAAATTTTCACAGTTTTAAAGACTTTCCATTAGAAATTCCTTGAAATTGACAGAAAGTCCCTATTTATAAGTTTCGGCGAATTATAAATGAACAACCCTTTCGAATACTTCCAAAAAGAAGTAACAGGGATGTCTTCCCAGAGCCTTCAAGACCTGTTCAGCGCCTCAGCTTCCGAGTGCGATTTTCAGATAATTTCCAAGACATCAACATCATCAACAGCGGTATACCAAGAGCCTTTATCATTTCGTTCAGTGATAGCATGCATTCTTCCACTTTCTTCCAACTCTTCCGAAATCACTTCTTTAAAATTTGAAATACTTCCAGACAAGTCATCAACTTTAGTGATTCTGAGATCATTGTCAGGAAATGAACTTCTTTGTAGAGACATTATTGAAAACTTCAAGTCAAGATTGCAAAACTTGTCAACTCCAAACTTTTTCTTTTACAGCAAAACTTTTCAGTCCGAGTTGAACGCTTATGTCGAAAGACCTGACTGCCCCACCCGCTCCAGGCCAGTCTCGCTTGATGACCTGTCACTGGAGAAGCTTATCACCACCAGCAACTTGAAATACGTGGGCAGTCTCGAAGGCTTTGTCGAGACCATGAAATCAAAAATCACTGACTCTTGTTTTCGCGTGATAGACTCTGAGACCGACAGAATCGCTTCAGAAATTCATGAAAAATTTCCAAATTTTTCCCTGATTTATTGCAAAAGTGTAATCGAAAAAAAAGTCTACTCAAAACTTTACCCTAAATTATTAGAGCATTATTCAGTGATCACTTCTGGAGTGGATTCAAAATTTTCTCAAAAAAAAATGAGAATTTCGAATATGAACTCGACTGAACTACTAAAAACTTTGCAAGTTTCTTCAAATTTCTTGTTAACTGGCGTTGAAGAGCCTTATGAAGATGCAAAGGTTGTGTTGAAGAGGTTCAATAAGTTAAAGACTCCAATTGAGAAAATAAATTGTCTTATTGCAGCAGTGGCTTGTATGAAAGCTTGCGTTGTTGAGTATTGGAAGGGACATCTGGAGATACAAGCCATGGATGATGAACTACCGGTGATCATGTTTTTGTTACTTACCAGTGATATTCAAAGTCCCTCTGCCGAGCTGACGATTTTAGCGAATTATGTCGCTGGACGACTTGAAAATGAAGGGCGGATTATTTTGAACTTCAACTCAGCTGTTTCTTATTTGTCTGTGAATTTTAACTTCTAAATTAATGAATGTCGTTTAAGTTGATTGTTTTAACTTGTCTGTGAATTTAACTTGTAAATTAATGAATGTCGTTTAAGTTGATTGTTTTAACTTGTCTGTGAATTTAACTTGTAAATTAATGAATGTCGTTTAAGTTGATTGTTTTAACTTGTCTGTGAATTTAACTTGTAAATTAATGAATGTCGTTTAAATTGATTGTTTTTTATATTGTCTTTGAATTTAACTTCTAAATTAATGAATGCCGTTTAAATTTATTGTTTTTAACTTCTGTAGATTTCCAGGTCCAGATGTTGTAAATGTTTGAATTATTTAAGATTTGAAATCTGTGACTGACCATTTTAGATCTGAAATAAATGCTGCAAGAAAGAACTATTTGTTTGTATAAAAGTACTCATCTTGGAGTCGCTCTTGAAGAAACCTTAACACATCTCTCGAACACTGGGGAAATTAATGATGATATGAAAGAACAGTTCTTGAATGTTTTCTGTGATACTTTAATTGAAACTCTTCAAAATAACACTGAAAAGACAGCCACTATCAGCGGATTTCTGGAAACTTATCGTCACATGGATGATGAATGGACTTTCTATGTCAAAAACGCGAAGATTAATTATGCTTGGAACACCCAAAACAATGGGGAAAACACGGAAAATGTAAAAATGTTGAAAATTGTTGCAGTTTCTTCTGAACATTTAAAGGCAGAGAAAAGTGGAGAAAAGCCTACTAAAAAGAGGAAGTTGAAAGAAAGTAGATAATAATAAATTAGACTATTGCAGTATCAGACCCTGAAAATAAATTTAAGATGTGATTAAAATGACTGAAATTTCCTGAAATATTATTCAGCAAGTAACCCTTCTCAAGTACTAATAGAAAAACAAGCCATCAACTCTTCAACAATAAAAAAACCTAGAATCATTTATTTATACTATTCATTCAATTAACCTTACGCTTCCTCTTACTTCCAAGTTCATCCCCTTCCACGAATTCATCATCTCTATGAACTTCATTTTCATTTCTAACAGAATCTCTCTTCTGCCCTCCACCTCTTCCTCTTCCATACTGTCGTCCTTCTTTGAATCCAATGTCCCAATCAGCCCTAATAATGCGATTTTCAAGCTGAGTAGCATTGAGACAATTGACAGCTTTTCCAGCGTCATCATGATTAAAGTACTCCACAAAGCAGAACCCACAAGGAGTCTTTTTATATCTGTCCAGTCCCATGACGACCCTTTTAACCTTGCCACAAAGAGCGAAAAGCTCGTAGATCTGTTCTTCTTTTGTGTAGTTCGACAAGTTGCCTATGTACAAAGTGCAGGACTCTCTTAACTTTTCCTTGTATTCTTCCTGGTTGAAGCCTTGTTGACGGTCGATGTATTCTGAGTCTGGGTTGGGGGATTCGTATAAAAAGGATGCCATTTATAATGATCTGGTAGGTAAATTGACGACTCTACTACTAATCATTCATTAAATAATCATTCGCCTTTTCAGTCATGAATTTTCGATTTTCATCAGAAAGTGGAACTGAAATTGTTAAATAATTCCTGAAATGGATGAAAACAACAGTCTTTTCTTCTGTCCTTATACACCAGGTTCTAATAAACTTGGCAAGTTCAGACCGTTAAAACTGAAGAACCCGATCAATATTCAAGAAATCAAAAATATTCTTGAACAAAATATCAACAAACCTCTGACTGAGAATAAAAAAGAAAATCTCAGCTCGAAGAGAATTATTAGAAATTTTCCGAGTTCAACGAAGTGCATGTCGAAAAAGATACAGTCGCAAAGATCGCACTTTTACCCGAAATTTCAAATTTCGAATAGGCAGGATTCTTTTATGTTCAAACCTTTGAAAACTAGAAGTCCTAGTCCTTATCTTCGATCGATTCAGTCGAGACTTCAAGAAAAAAGACTTCAATCTTCGAATGCTTTTAAAAAAATTCAAGTTCCTGAATTGAATCTGGAATTTGATTATAAGGCTGAATTGCAGATGTTCGAGGATGATTCGGGTAGTTGCTCTAGTAGAAGTGAAAAGTTTCAAACGAGATACCACTAATTATTTTTATTACTCATTTTAAGTTTAAACTTTTGCAAATGAGACCTGACCTGGATCTTAGTCCTTGTTCCAATAAAGTTAGCAATAGACTTCAAGTCTTTTTCCCCATAAATCTGCAAAGCATTTCTAAACTTTTCTTCTTCTTCTGGCTTCCATCGACACTCAGCTCTAGACTTTTTCGGAGGCGAAGGCCTTCGATGTTTCTGTGCGGCTTCAATCATTAAATGAAAATATTCTCCCGCATTCGCTTCCTGAATCCTTTCATAGTAATTAATCCTCGCTTTATCACTTCCCGATAAAGGAATATAATGTTGGAACAAAAGATTCGGAGTATCAGGCAACTTATCAGCAATTGTTGAAAGTTTTAAAATGTTTGCATAAAGGTCTCTCATTTTTTTGACATCTGGAGTGAAAGGCAGGGTGTTTTGATCAGAGATGATTTTGCAGATCAGTTCTTGATTTTCTTTGAGGATGTCATCGACAGAATTTTCCATTTATTCATGAAGATTATTAGGAAAGTGGATTATTAGAAAATTTTATAGAACATAAATGTCGAAGATAACTAGACCTAGTGGGTGGGGAATTTCGGAAAAGTATAAATTTACAAGATTTAGACCTGTTGGAAGTACTATTGAATGTGCACTTGCTTCGATTTTCATTAATTATATTGATAACATGCTGCTTAGTGTTGGACAAAATCATTTTTACCCGCAGTTCTTAGTGAAATTGTAAAAGGTATTTAGTGAACAGAAATACTTCCCATCGAAGTACCAACGTATATCAAAAGTGATCCAGATCATTAAAAGAGCAGAGCCGAATCAACAGGAAAATTTTGCCTTAGAGTTGAAAAATCAGCCAGATCTTGTAAATGAATTCATCTTATTAGGAGCTGATTTCACAAGTCAACCAAATTTTTCAATTGAAAGTTTCTGTTCACTGTTTTCATATGAATTGAACGTTCAAATAAAAGTATACAATTCAGAAGATCCAATATTTTATTCTAATGAAAATCGTTATACAGAAGCTTTGGTCCTTTCAATAGTTTACTGTGATAACCCTCAGCAATACGGAGTGATTTACAATGAAAACTTTAAAGTTTTCAGTCCTGAGAACTTCAACTTGGACTACACCTTTAAAGCTCTTCGTCCTGAGCCAAGTCCAACTCAACTATTCGACAATTTTTTATGTGAAAGTTTGGAAATTCTTTCAAGAGCAACACTAAACGACTCAGAACTAAACACTTTAAAACTATTTTACTACCAGTTAAAGAAACTCTCACAAAAACACTGGGATTTCGAGGATAAACTGAAGATGATCTGTAATGTTTAAGCAGCTGAAATCCCGAAGTGTTCTTTCTGCTTGACAATAGATTCTGTTTCTTATTTGAACTGCGGGTGTTATTTTTGCTATGAGTGTATCAACTCAATAAACCTCGGCACCACTTGCCCGAACTGTGAAAAGCCAATGAACAAGCAAGACCAAGACACTTTCAAACATTTAAAAGCAATGATTAGCTAATATCAGTTAACTATTCAACTACTTTTTATTATTCGTTGTTTTTGAGTATTTCAAAGCGTTTGCAATGTCAAGCAACTCGTTATCAACATACTCAATCTCCTTTCCTAAAGTATATTCCATTGAATCCACCCCAGCAATGACCTGATCATAGTTCTCATTGATTTTATTAATCATCTTCTCAGTACCCTCATCAGAACTTTTCTTATTCTCGTCTTTCACCTGTTTCAAAGACTTATCTCCTAAAGAATGTCGAAAATCTTGTCGGTCTTCAACTTCTTCCTGATAAATTTGATCAACAGTACTAGAAAGTCCGCTTAGGTCCTGAAAAATTCCAACATCGGCGACTTGCAGCTTCTGTCCTTGAAGAGCAGATTCAAGCATTTCTTCCTTGTCAAGTTCGAGCTGGTCAACAAGGTTCTGTAAAAATGCTTCTTCTTCTTGAAGAGACAACAAGTCTCCTGTTAAATACGGGTTGAAGTACTTTCCTTGCACCGACGAGGCAGTAGTCTGAGGACACGATTCAAGAGAATAAAGGAAAAAAGCAGGACTACAAGTTGTCTTATTTTTCAAACACTTTAATCCAAACTCGCACCATCCACATGATCCTGTCGATAAGCATTCAGAGCAGGTCTTGTAAAATGCACAGTCTTTAAAACTGCATTTTTCGTAGTACCAGTCTGAACAGTCTTCACTGTCGGGACCTGACTTGTCCCCTGGAAGACAAATATTTTTACTATTGCACCATCCACAGTTTTCACAGTCAACACAAGGCGCACAAGAGGAAAGCGCCTGGCAATATTGAGTGGATTTTGAAAGTTTCGCTTCGATGTCGTCGATATGCTGCTGGATTTCAGTTAGGTCGATTTTTAAACTACCTGATTCGCCTTCTATTAGATTTTTTGCTACACTTGATGAGAGAGATATTGAGTTGTCGATTGAAGTGTCCAGGTCTTTTAAACTTGTATCGAGATCTGATGTGAAAATCGTTATTTCAGAGCTTAAACTTGAAATACCTTCTGCAAGAGATCCTGAACTGGTTGACTGTTGAAGAAAATTTGTGGAGATTGAAGATGTTTGGAGGGTTAAGAGAAATAAATACATTTTGGATATTGTTTGAAGTCTCAATGAGGGAAATTAAAGAGTGATATGAAGGAATGGCTATTTTCAGTGTTGATTAGCCTCTATTTAAAAGGTTTCATGTTTGAAGAAGGTTGATGAAAATGAATAGTTCTTAGTGTTTAGGATTTTATAATATCAATGCAATGGGTTTCCAGTATTTTTTCGACTTGTTGTATTTTCAGAAAAAAAGCTATTGCAGATGGTAAGTCTTCAAGCTTGAGTCTAGATGTTAATGTCTCTTTTTATCATGATACATTTGCTGATGATCCCAAGAGTATTAGTCATGTTGAGAGAAATAATCAACCTGAGAATACTCGACAAGTCACTACTTTCACTGATTCTCCACTATTCGTACCTCAAAAGAAATCATCAGTACCTCGTTATATGATTCTTTGCAACGTTTGCAAGAAAAGCGCGCAAGGCTACTGCCCAGCCTGTCCATTTAAAAGGTATTGCGAAAAGTGCTTTTCACTTGAACATGGAGAAAACATTAAGATGCACTTTTTTGTTGCTTATAAGAAAAAGAGGAATTTGAGTGGATCAAAGTTTTTAAAGAGAAGAAATTTGCAGAGTAGTAAATGACTTTAATTGTGAAAAACAATTATTCTAACTATTAAGATAATCTTCTGTCATTTTTTCACCTTCAACTACTGCGTTTTTACAATAACTTATCCAGCTGCATAGTTTAGCGACTTTTGCACTGTCAAAAGTTTCTTTCTGGAACCTTCCAATGATTACCACAAAGATTATCAGAAGAACATGAGCAGCGGATAATCCAATCATTTCTTTTTTGCTCAGACTTTCTAATCTTAACTCTGTTTCAAACTTCACTGAATAAATCACTGTAAATCCCAACAAGATTAAATAAAAAAAAACCAAGACATACTTGAAACCTTTACAAAGTTTAACAGTGACTTTGTTGCTTTCATTCAATTTAAGTAGTTGATTACAGTGATCGATTATTCTATGACAGTCATGAGTCATGATTTCTATGTTCCTTACAGCTTTTTCATTGAAAATCTTCTCGAACTTTAAAAGAAGTTCTGAAATTTTGTTGTTAGGTCCAGAGTAATCTTTCGCTGTAGAAATCGGAATGACTTCCAAGTGAATATTATGAGTTCTTGCAATGATTGCAGAGTAAATCTGCATTGAAAGCTTGTTCAAGTCAACAGGGTCAATTTGATCGATTTTCGTTAAACAGATAATCACTTTAGCCTTATAAGTCACTGAAAGGTACTCAATGATGTCCATCGTTTTCGTGCATAAGGCCTGTCCAACCGGGTCCAAAAACACGAGAACAGCATCAACATACGACGAGACCCATTTAATCATTTCAAGAATATCGCATTCGTAGTCAACTTTTCCATCAGTCAGTCCAGGAGTGTCAATCAAATCGATTTTTTCAATATTTTTTACTTTGGCGGTGCAGGTCTTTGTGGTGAGATTCGCGAAAAACTTTCCATAAACTTCCTTCTGACTACGGTTCATGATTTCTCGCAAAAACGGATAAAGGGCTAAAGTGCCTTCACTTTGAATTTCAACTTTCTTTTCCCCATACTTGATCATTGTGAAGTGAGATGTTTCAATTGCCATTCCTGTGCTTTGGACCTTTTCCTCTACAAACCAGTTGATGAATGAACTTTTTCCTGCTGAATGATTTCCGATGACCAAGACTGTCAAGTTCTTTGAAGGACGAGTGATCATTCTTTTAATGTCATTTTTTGGAGCTTTTAAGTACAGCTGAAAAAGCTCGTCTCTGCCGATTTCTTCGAGATTTTGAAGGTTTTTTCCTGATTTTGCTCCGATTTTTAAGTTTTTGCCTTTGAGTTCGACACCTGAGTAGATTTGCTGGACTTGATTTAAGATTTCTTCTGCTTTGTAGTCCATTTATGAAAGACTGAAGCGGGAATGGAGTTTAGAGGTTGGATGTTTTAAGTGATTTTTTTAGGATTATCGATTTGGTAGGAATTTTAAATAAAAATGAAAAGACCACCGGTTCTCAGGCCTAGACTTTCTGGAGGAAAGGAAGATTTGAATCAGGATAAAAGTATTGAAAGGGTCGTTAAGTCTACTAGAAATTCTTCTGCTGAGCAAAAAGACCGCCATTCGTCAATTATTTGGAATTTCTTTGGGTGTAAAAATCGCGCACTTAGCATTAACAAGGAAAAATCTTTAAATGAGTCGAGTAGTAGAGAAAGTATTAGTTTGAACAAAGATGCTGTGAGGAAAAAAGTTTTGACTCAAGATATTAAACCGAAAGTTAATATTTGTGTTGGGAATGTGAGGAATTCGTTTTATCTTGCTTTTGATCATCTGCATCAGGAACTTGAAAAATTTGAGAAGATAATGACGGAGTATTCAAAATAGACATTTAAGGTGATTTAGCATAAATTAAATATTTTATCTGGGGGATAGGTTTCTTATCATGATTTCTTATATAATCACATAACAACATTAATAAAACAAATCTCAACCTTCTCCTCCATAATTAAAACCACTCCATCCAAACCGAATTCCAAGAAATCCAATCGAAAATAACAAAAAAAACCCCAAAAATAAATGTGGACCAAGATCAGCATTCGTCCAATAATCTCCAATCTCCGTCGAGGATACAACCTTCACGAGTACCAAAGTTTATCCTTACTAAAATCCTACGGAGTAGAGACTCCTTATAACAAAGTTGCATTTTCTCCTAGAGAAGCTCAAGCAATAGCATCAGAAATAGGCGATGCAAACATAGTAGTAAAAGCCCAAGTCCTAGCAGGAGGCCGAGGAAAAGGCAAGTTCGAGCCAGGTGGTTTCCAAGGAGGCGTTCACATCATTCCGCAAAGTCAAGTCTCAGTGACTGCAGAAAACATGATCGGCAAACTTCTGATTACCAAACAAACCGGTTCCTCAGGAAAGCCTTGCGACAAAGTCCTAGTAATGCGAAAAGTCAACCTTTCAAAAGAGTTTTACTTGTCCTTCTTACTTGATAGGAAGTTCGGAGGCCCGGTGATGGTCTATTCCCGAAGAGGAGGGATGGACATTGAAGACGTGGCAGCGAAAGAACCTTCTGAGATCTTCAAAGTCCCGATTTCCATTCACACAGGTGTAACGCAGGAGATGTCTTCAGAAGTAACGAAAAATTTAAACTTTCCAATGAATAAATCACAAGAAGTCTTCAATTTAGTCTCTTCACTTTACAAGTGCTTCGTGGAAAAAGACCTGCTTCTTCTTGAAATCAATCCTTTGGGTGTTACGACTGACGGCGATATCGTAGTCTGTGATGCGAAGCTCAACTTCGACGACAACGCGATCTTCAGGCAGAAAGACACTCACCAGGCACGAGACCTTCGACAGGAAAACCAAGACGAGCTTGAAGCTCACGACGCAGGACTCAGTTACATCTCAATGGAAGGCAACATCGGGTGCCTCGTCAACGGCGCAGGACTCGCAATGGCCACGATGGACCTTATTAAACTAATGGGCGCCAGTCCTGCAAACTTTCTCGACGTTGGAGGCGGCGCCCAAGAGGACCAAATAGTCAGCGCTTTAAAGATCCTTCAAAATAACTCTAAAGTCGAAACTGTCCTCATCAATATCTTCGGAGGAATCATGAGATGTGATATCATCGCAAGTGGACTCATCACTGCTGTCAATAAAGTCAACTTTCAGAAACCTATTGTCGCAAGGTTGTGTGGAACCAACTGGCAAGAAGCGAAAAAATTGATTGTTAACAGTGGAGTCAACGTGATTTATGAACCAGAAGAAGAAGCCGCAGTAAGCAAAGCAGTTAAAATCAGCAGGATTTTAAAACTTGCCAAAGAGAGCGGCTTAGAAGTGACGCTTAAAAATAAGTTAGTTTAAGTCTACTTATGTCCTTTACGTTTTAAGTACCTTTCTTTAGCTTGTGTCAGTTTTGACTGAAGATTTTCAGGGTTAATAGGAAAGGATTCAGGAGTTTCTTGAAAAGGTCTTTTAACGGAAATCCTTCCGAGGAGCTTTTCAATGTCGAGGTCTTCGAGTTTAGGGACTAGACTTTTAAGCCACTTGCCTTTTACACGAGAAACGGCTTTCATTGTCCCGTGGATTAAGTTGCTTCCAGAGAGCTCTGTGAAAATAATCCATTTGGGGAAGGACCCGAGGATACTGATGCTGGAACTCCGGTCAACGTGGAGTACGCAGTTGTCCTTCACAGTCATGTAAGAACCTGCCTGGCCTAACTCGATTTCACGAGCCGCGTTCATGTAAAAGCCAAGGCAAAGGCTTAGTCTTACTCGTAGTTCTGATGTTTGTAACTCGTCTCGAAGGGATAGCAGAAGGTCGGCTTCGGGAAGACGAGGAAGATTTACTTCTTTCATTAGGTTACGGATTTGGTGCTTTATATCGTCTGCTTGACGCATTGCTCGGAGGTTTAAAAAGTTATCGCTGCAGAAACGAGGGCTTTTGTTGCTGTCGAGCCAGGATTGGTAGATTTTTAGTAAAGCTATGTGGTCACCGTCTGGTCTTGCCAAGTCACTTTGGACTTTTCTTAAGGATTCTAGCATGTATGTGTCTGCTTTCGGCACACTTCTCCAAATATTTTCAGTAGACAAAATAGAAACCAGCTACCTAGACCTCACCTGAATCATTTCCTCAGCACAATCCGTTTCAATACTCGAAATAAGACACCTAGCTAAACCCGGATGAATAGGAAACCGACACATTTCCCTTCCAACAGCAGTAACATTTCCAGATTCATCAATAGCTCCAACATAAAAAAGTTGTTTCATCGCATCAACAACAGCTCTTTCATCCGGACTTTCCAAATAATTAAACTCAACGACCGACTTAACCCCTAAAGTCTTCAAAGTAAGAACGACACTAGCAAGACTACTCCTTAAAATTTCAGCCTGTTGAGATTCAGCCATTTGTTCCATATAAAAAGCTTCAGAATACAAACGAAAACACTTTCCAGCAGTCGTTCTTCCAGCACGTCCAGCCCTTTGCTTTGCCTGTTGTTTTGAAATAGGTACGACCATAAGAGCCTCTAGTCCCGTGGCAGTATTTTGTTGTTTTTGTTTAACATATCCACAGTCAATCACAAATCCAATTCCATCAACAGTGATAGAAGTCTCTGAAATATTCGTTGAAAAAATCACTTTTCTACAGTCTTCAGGCGTTGGATGAAAGACCTGACTTTGCTCTTCACTAGACATTGCCCCATAAAGTGCTAAGATAATCATAGAAGCCACTGGAGTCCCTTGTGCTTCAAGTTGCTGAAGAGCTTCAAAGCATCGACTTTTAGCTCTTTCACACTCGTCACTTCCAGTGAGAAATGCGAGGATATCCCCAGGTCCTTCATGAAGATGAATGCGAAGGGCGGCGTTGACTGTGTACTCAACACGTTTATCAAGTTTACAAGAAGAATGCAGGATTTCTATTGGATACTCTCTTCCTGGAATAGTGATTACCGGGCAGTTGTCGAAGTACTTCGAGAAAAGAGACACGTCGATGGTGGCTGAAGTGACGATGAGTCTAAAGTGTCTATGTTTCGCGACGTGAGTCTTCAACAGGCCGATGAGGATGTCAGTGTCAAGACTACGCTCATGAGCCTCGTCTAAAATAACCACATCATAAGCGCAGAAGCATTGAGTGATACTTTCACGTAACAAGACCCCGTCAGTCAAAAACTTGATCGTCGTGTGCTTCGAGGTCACGTCTTCAAAGCGGATGCTGTACCCGACCTATTTAAACTTACTTCTTCCCCAAGGCGGACTGACCGTTCATAAGCCACTCGCTTAGCCATCGCTATCGTCGCCACTCGCCGAGGCTGAGTCACTGCAATGTGAACACGATTGCAGTGAAGCTTCTTACGAAGCTCTTTACTGTCCAAACAGAACTGAGGCAATTGAGTCGATTTGCCACAACCAGGTTCACCAGTCACGATTAACACCTGACTCTTCAGAAGACCTTCGATGATTTGGGACTTGCAGGAAAAGATGGGTAAAGACATTTATTAATTATAAGGCTCAGGTGAAATCTCCCAACCGGCTAAAGGGAAAAAGTCGAGATTTTTAGTTTTTTCGGATTTTTTTAAAGCTTTTGAACGGGTTTTTAAGTTTTCTAAGATTTTTTCAACTCTTGAATAAGACTTTTCACGTTTTTGAAGGATTTTTTTATGGTGGGCTGAGATCTTTTCTTTTTTTTCGGATAGGTTTAGGCTTTCACTGTAGAACTTTGAATTATCGTGGATTAGACGTTTTAATATGCGCAGAGATTTCACTGGCTTTAGAGGGTCTTGCAAAGTTGGAGCTGCTTTGATTGGGGGGTTGAATGGTGGGTGCTGTTTGGACTTAGTTGCTTCGAGAGAAGGAGTCAGGTTTCTGCTTTTTTTCTCTGATTTTAATTCATCTATGCAGATTTGCTCGCAGTTTAAGGAACTGTGCATTGGTTCAGTTATTTCTGAACGGTTTAAATTTGTTTTTGAAGTACCTTTTATCAGTTTGCCTTTTGGCTTAAATAACTTTCGCTTGTTTTCGATGTGGAGGAACTCGAGAATGTTTTGAAGACTTTTTTTGTTGGAGTTTTCTTTGGATAGCATTTTATGTGATGGGCGTTGCAACAGCTCGAAATACATTGACATTATTAAAAGATCTTTGGAGAACTTATGATTTATTGAGTTTTTGGGATTAAGAAATCATCATGGAATTAAACTCACCCCGTTGATTATATTAAAGAAAGGATGAAATTATTCAATAATGCATGAAATACTAGGATAATTTCTTATTTTAAGGAGTATAGTAGAGAGATTACAAAGTTTCATTCAGTGAATAAAATAAATAAATACCTCATATTTTGAATGAAATTTATAAAAGCTTATATAATAAAAATTATATTAATATATCTACTTAAGATTCAAAAGGAAGCTTATTAGTTTATTTTCTATGAGCACGAAAGAATATCATGGTGAAATGTGGTATAAGGCTGATATAGGTTATGATTTTTTTATAAATATCCAAAATTTAATATAAAAAATTCAGCTATGGACATATTAGTTTTATCAATTATCTATCATTAAATATTGATATTCCTTAAAAATTATTATTAGAAAGCATTCAACCTCTAGAATCGTATATCATAATGATATTAGATGAAAAATGGAAGCTCATCTTATTTTTTGATGGATTTTAAGAAGTGAATTCATTATTAAAAGATTTCCAAAAAGAAGATATCCACAACTGAATTGATTATCAACACGATATATTATAATCATTATAATGCTCTAGTAAATCAGGCAATTTTTATTGGAGATATAAAAAATGATATTTAAGAGGCTTTTGCTATGATTATATTTTATCAAATTCTAATCTTCGACTTAATATTATTTTCTGTCTTCTGTATGTATGGTTCTAAACAAATCACTAAAATTAATTACTCATAAGATAGATTCAACATTAAAGTATCTTGTTTGAGGGTTTAAGAATGTACTATTAATTTGTAGAAGGAATGCAGAAATGATAAGTGGAATCAAGAAAGAAGGCGATACTTTAACTATATAAATTTAAGAATATAATTTTTTAGTTTGAAATATATGACACAACTAAAGGAAACTAATCTTTGGAGCAGCCAACATATGGATTTATATAGAATAATCAAAGTTTTAACTAATTTTGAACGTAGAAATGATGTTTAAGCTTTAATAGGAATAAAATAATGTAGATCAAAGTTCGATATTATTAATACTACCGTTGATTGGAATCTATGACCAATAATTATATAAACACGAAATAAATGGCTTGTGACACTTCTTTGAGATACATGATCATAATATAAATTGATGAAAAAGTTTTTAATTATTAGAAATCAGTAATTAATTTAAAGGCTTTAGAGTATACTAAACATATTTTTAGCTCAAATTTATATTAGTTGAAATCTATGAGTTATGATAAGGTTTTTGTTAGTTATTTCAATTAAATAGTTTGTATTTTTAATTAATAAAACCAGAAATTATTTATTGGAATAACTAAAAATTAAAGGATACAAGAATTGACTTTTATTCTTATAACAAATGATGTAGTAAAACACCCTAAAAAAAATCAAAATCAAGAAATCAATCAATCCAATTTCATTAAAATTTTCTAAATTACCTAACTACTTGACCACAAAGTTCACAATTACGACAAACCTCGCAATTATCTCCATTCTTACAATCTCCACATTCTTTGCAACCAGGACATCTAAAAACTCTCCAAAATATTTTAAGCCTTGTAATTTTTTTATAAGTCTCATTTTTTTCCACCTTTTTTTTAATAAACTGAGTAGTCATGATGCCAAGAGGTTCAAAAATA
Source organism: Stentor roeselii (assembly GCA_006503475.1). Classification (NCBI taxonomy): domain Eukaryota; phylum Ciliophora; class Heterotrichea; order Heterotrichida; family Stentoridae; genus Stentor; species Stentor roeselii. Next base: position 30,939 of record RSEH01000081.1, on the reverse strand, counting down.
GTGACTTCAGTAGCAATGCTGATCAAACAACAAACAAGCCAAACTCTGCTAACCTCTTCTCCAAACGCCGTTGAAAGACAAGAGACTTCATAAAGAAAATAGCCATAACACAAAACGAACACAAAAGGTAAAATAATAAATCTAAACTTTCTCTTTCTTTTAACAGGAACAACTTCAATAATAAACAAAATAATCTTCGCAATGAAAATCAGTCCAGCTGTGAAGAGAACAGTGATAATATTTATACTTTGAAAGTTCTGTTCAAGATTTTTTTCAAATTCCTGAGAATTTCCATCCCTTCTATAGTCAAAAAACAATGCATCGAACATAATTTCCAGGAACAAAATAAAGTAAATTTTCGTGATTTGGAAATATTTTCTAGGAACTGACTTGTTTTGGAAAATTATTTGAATAGTGTGGCAATGACTGTTGTAAAAAAGTAGAGCTTGAGTTAGTTTTTGTTTGATTTTTTCGAGTTTCGTCTGTTGAACTGGACTGGGTGGACGAGGGTTGTCTAGTTGAGACAGATATTGATCCAGTTCTTTTTCTTCTTCAATTCGACCTAAAATTTCTTCTTTTGAATTAATTGTTCTTGGAGATTTCATACTCGGATTTTCAAGGTTTTCGTCTTGTGCTATAATTTCAAAATATGACTGGTGGCTGAATCTTTCTGAATGGCTTTGCTCTGATAATGAGTTTGAATCTAAGGAGCTTTGAGAATGTTTTATTCTGAATGTTAGTTGGTTACTGGTTGAATTTATTGTGCTGAGTTTGTAGTTTTTACTTGATTGTTCATAATCTTTATTTGAAGTAGCTTTTTGGGGGTTGTTGGTTTCAGTTAATTCGTTATTTGAAGGAACTTGTTTTACGATCTTGGCTCTAATCAGGGTCAATAAAAATGCAAAAAATAGCACAACAGGTAAAACAAACCCAGGAAGACTAAAAGTTACCCAAGTAAACTCCTTTACACCCCTATTCAAAGATAGTGAAACTGAAATAAATCCGAATGTAAATGTAGTAAGATGGTTACAAGAACAAAAAACAGATCCATCATTGTTTTTCAATTTATTACATCCTTTATCACTCCACTCTTTATCATTTTCATCAAAATACAAACATTTCCCTTTTTTCGCATCTTTTGAAGTAAAATTAGCAGGAATTTCAAGTATGACATCAATTTGCTTGGGTTTTATCGGATCTTCTTGAAAATCGTTTGAGTTTTCAAAAAGACTTAAAGACACCAACTGATGATGAGATTTTTTAGAAGGTTTCGTTTTGATGAAAGTGTGAATTATTCCAATTAAAGTATTATTTTCTTGATTTTCTAGTAAAATGCTGCTAATGTTAAAAGATAAATCATCATTAGAGTACTTTAAATCATTCATATTTTCAGCTTTCTGAATATTTATCTTTGTAGAGACACTTTTAGATGAAACTATTGTTTCTGTAACGTAATTCAATCTTCTCATATGCAATATATTTATTTTATTGCTAGTTTTAGTAAACTTGAGAAGATCTTCATCACCTTGGGTAATGACATCATCAGTAATTGTTATCAAATTTTGCAAAACATTAATTAAATCTTCTGCCTGCTTCTGACTGACCCCTACACCTTCAACCTTATTTAAAATATTTTGAGTGACATTCATCCCCATGTCAACATTTTCTTCATTTTCATCTAAAACTTCTCTTTTATACGTCAATAAATCCATAATATTAACTGACTGGTCAATAAAAGCATCTGTTGGTTGGCTAATTTCAATAAAATCATTCAAATGCCTTGCTGACTGATTATAAATATCTTGATATAATTCTGAATACTTGTTATTTTTTAAAGTTGCTGTTAAAATATTAGTAATAACAGCAGGGATACTTGTAGGAGGCTCTATTTTTTCTAAACTTTGTTGAATGATTTTTGTCAGATTTTCTTGATTTTTCACTATGACCTTAAAAGTGATTTCAGTGAAATCGTCGAGAGAATCATAAATTTTGCAGATTGTTGAAGGATTTTCAACCCAAGCAAGTTTTGTTGAGTATCTTTCAGCTTGACTCATTCTTAAAATAGCTGGATTTCCTTGTTCCCCATAAGCAAAACTATATCTTAAAGGCAGATCTTCTTCATCATCAAACCAATTTTTTACTATGAAAACGAAATTTGTTTCAAACTCTTGTCCTTCAGAGGGTTCAACTGAGAAACTTCCATATAAAGGAGGAGTGTTTATTATAAAAGAGTAAAAAAAGTAAAATTTCTGAACTTCTAAAAGAAGTTGATATTTTTCTCCACCTTTCAATTTTAGGATAGTCGGGTTTATTGTTATCTGACAGTCTTGGTACTCGTTTTTTAATAATTTTTCATTTAAATCTTTTAGAGAAAATTTACAGTCATGGATTTCTTGATCTTCTGAAAAAGCTTCAATGATTGTTGAAGAGTTTTGAGGAAATTTCTCAGAAAAGCCTCTTGAAAATATTTTAAACTTAACCAAAGGAACATCTTCATCTATGATATTTGCTTGAAAGTAAATAGAAGTTGATAAACTGTTGAGAGTTGCATTAAGCCAGACTGAAATATTTTTGATATTTTCTAAATCATTTTTAGAAATATTTAAATTTTTCTGGTCATCACTTTGATTTCGACATTTAGTCCATTCTTGGGCTTCGATATCTGGAAATTTGCAATTCCAGTTTAAAGATATTTCCGGGTTAAGATCAGTCTCTTGTAACCCTCCTAAGGTAGATGATTTTTCCTTAGGTATTAGAATTAAATCAGAGTATTTATTAATTGAACCTTGCACTCTATCGATGTATATACGGGGTTTATCAGGGATAATTTCTAATGTTCCATTAGAAACCGATAATATTTCTTCACCAGAAGATATTTTTAAGCTAAAGTCGTAATTTTTAGCTTCTAAAACTTTTGCTGGAATAATGAGTACAGATGATTTACTTGAAAATTTTTTATTATTTCCCGAAAAAATTTCCCATTCATATGAAAGCTGATCTAGTTCAATGCAACTTATAAGATTGTCAAGCATGATTTGACATTCAATTGAATACCAGCATCTGTAAATGTTTTCTATTTGTGGAAATAACTTTTGAGAATAATTAACATCAATTTTTAATTGAGATAAATCTTTCGTGTTGAAATAGGTTTCCACTGAAAGTTCTACAATAAATGATTTTATGTTTTGTTTTCTGTCAATATCGAATTCAATATTTGAGTCGGTTGATGTAATTAATGGACTTTTGGAATCAGTTGAATTGAAAACCTTGAATAAATAATTTAAATCATTTTTGAAGTTTCCTTTTGAGTACTTTCCGTCAAAAGAATAATGAACTTTGTTGTCATCACATAAATTATCTGTAGAGAAATTTTGAAAAATCACGGCTTGAGGACTGGGCTTTTCTTTCTCAGTGAAAATAATGAATTTTTGTGGTATTTGAACTCTAGTAAAATTACAAATTTCATTTTCAGCATAAAAATTAAAGAGATTCAATATTAGGCTGTTATTGAAAATCGTATTATATTCACCTAGTTCAATCCTGAAGGAATTTTCAGAATTTATAACAAATCTGAAATCAATTCCTAGAATATTTTTATTAATAATCAAATCTTTGAAATTTTCTAGAGTTTGGTTTAATATAAGTGATGAGTTGATATCAATTTGAATAACATTGTAATTTTCAATTAATGTGATAGTGATATCATTCTTTTGTATCCATCTTTTACATTTGGAACATGTAGTCAGATTGATAAGCTCATAACCATCATGACATTTACAATTTTCATTCATATGTTCGATATCAGGGCATTTACAATAATTTTCAGGTTTTTTGTAACCAACCAAGCATTCCTCACAGGCATTATTACTTTTACATATCCTACACCCATCATAGCATATTGAGCAATTCTCTCCATCAAAAAAGAAACCTTCATTGCATTTGCATTCTCCATTCAAAGGTGAAGAATTTTTTAATTTACACTCTTTACAACTACTCTGATTATAGCAAACTTTACAAGTATCATGACAGGGAAGGCATTCATCTAAAGTTTCATTCAAGAAAAAATTTAAATCACAAATGCAAGATTCATTTTTTTCATCTATTTTCATATTTTTTTTCTTGCAAAGATTATTATTTGAGTAACTTAAAGATATTTTCACTTTGTCAATTGTGATATTATTGCTGATGATAAAAGTATAGTCGTTTTTTTCTAGAAGTGTAAGATTAAAAGAGCCAGAAGAGCTATTAGTGAATGAATTTATTTTAAATCTTAGGTTTTTTGCTTCTGATATTGAGATATTCACTGGAAGTATGAAAAGATTATTGTCGTCTCCAATGATTTTATAGTTGAGGACTACTGAGGAGTACTCATTAAAATATTTTTCAGTTGTGAGTTCTATTGATTTTATGTAATTCTGAACAAAATCTGATAAAAGTGATGCTTTTAGGTTTCCTTGGAAGAAAACCTTAAAGATAAACTCGCCTCATGATAAGATTCTTAGATTTCTGAATGTCAATCCACCTAAATAATCGGTTTTGTTTGGTTGGAGAAAATTTCCTTGCAGAACTTCACCGGAAGCTAGTGAATTATTTAAATGAGAAAAGGAGAAGTTAAATGGGACGTCTTTTAGTGCAAAATAATTTCCATAATAAGAAAATATATATATACTAAAAGTATCAGTACTTTTTGATGGTTTTACATCAGGTACAAATTCTAACTTAAATGAAGGTTCAATAAAGGATAACAGTTGGTCACTCTTATTGGAATCTATAAATGATATAATTTGTGGTATTGCTTTGATAATGAATAATGAGTTTTGGTAAATTATCAAATCTTGGAATATAACTTGTCCGTTTCTAGAAATAGCTGAAGTAGATCCATTGTGATCGAAATTGGAACAATTTACAAGTCCAGGCGATTCAATACATATAAATTCAATATTCACCATAAAATTATTGAAATTTTCCAATATCTTTCCGTTAATAAAATCATCCACCAACTGAAAACTGAAATTAAATTTTTCACCTGTAATTATTTCTTTTAGGTTTGAAGCCGGAATCAATATCGACCGGTAAACATCAACTATAAGAATCGAAGAATTGAAATAGTATTTATCAAAAGTTGCATATAATGAAAAACTTACTATTTCATCTTTTCTGAAAAATAAAGTAAAATTAAAATTTCCTGTATTTCTGGAATTAAAACTTTCAAATGAAACTATCTGACTTGAATTATGGATTAGTGAAAAGTCTGAATCTATCAAAAAAATTTCATCATCAACTCCGTATATCATTGCATTAACTTGAAGATCTTCATAACTAGCAATCCTTGGAAGTGAGGTAAGAGTGAAATTCTTTATCATGTTTAATACTTGAAAATTTTGAGTTATTTGAAGAAGAATGTCTTGGCCAGCTGAAACACTAATCCAATAAGTTCCATAAGATTTGATCGTTAATTCAGTGAAATTTGCTATTGTTCTAGCTAAATAAATATTCTGAACTCCTTTACGGCTTGAAAAAGGAAGACTTTCATTGATGTTTATATTCAAAGAATAATCATAAGGACCATTTTCTGATTCAGTTAAATTGTTATCATCAACTATACTTGCAGTGACATAAAAGAGGTCATTACTTGTAATCGGCTAAATAAAAGTTACCAATCCGAAAACGTTAAAATCTACTCTACTTCTTGAAACACTAACCCTAATACTATCATTGAAAACTGTTGATCCAAAAGTAGATTTGACAAATATTATCTTTTGTCCACTTGAAGTAAAGAATAGTTTGTTAAACTCAACTTTACCAGAAGTGATTGATGATAAAGAACCACTTAATGAGCCATCATTTGAAGATAGTTCATAACTGGTGGGTAAAATAAACAAGTTTTTGTCTTCACCTTTAGGAGATATTATCAAACTGAAACTGAAAAATGTGAATAAAGACCTTGAAAAGGTAAAATCAAATTCAGTTATTGTATTCGTGATTAAAAAGAAATCAGTTTGATTTGAATTAACATTGGATGTATTTGTTTCTGCTAAAATTGAGAAATTCCCTGATGAAAGTATTTTTATTCCTGAAAATGTTACACAAAAATCAAATTCAATTTTCTTTTGAAGTACTCCTGTTAAATTTAACCCAGAACTATAAGAAAAGTTTGAGTTTATTAAAGTTAAATCAACTCTTGTTTCTTTATTAAAATATGAAAATGAATCTAATCGATTTAAGTTTCTATCAAGTAAGCAAACTTGAAGACTGAAAGGTTTTGAATCTGAAGGAATTTCGAGAAATTTTAAAGAAAGTGACTGTTTGAAGACTTCGTTATAAAGATTTGAACTTGCAACTTTTTCTTCTTGTGAGCAGTTAATAAAAGGATTATAGAATCCTTCAGTTTCATAGTAAAAAGTAAAGTTTTTCTTGAATCCTGAATAAAGAAGATCTGAACCAATACTGATTAAAGATGAACTATGAAAAATACTGCAGGATCCATGGTAAATATTATCATCATCTCCAAAAACTTCGACGGTAACAAAAAAGTACTCATTAACAGTTAAAAATTTAGAAAATGATGTAGATATACTTTTTGGGTAGTTTTTTATGGTAAATTTAAATGGAGTTACTGCGCTGTTTATGAAATTGCAATTAGAAGATAAATTAAATGAAAATTCTCCAGATGATAGAATTTTCACTGATTTGAATTTGATAAGACCTGGTTCATTTCTCGTCTTTGATTCAAATGTGATGTTTAATCCTGAGTATGCTGAGATCATTTGAGGCATTAGATTCAAATTTACATCACAATTATAGAGATAATCACTGAAGTAAACTAAATTATTATTGATATCCTTTAGTCGTATCACTAGATCAAAAGTTTCATTACTTTTAGTTATATTTTCAAATGGAATATCTGGAACTATATTAATAGATGTTCCTTCAATAGCCAAGGAATGGTTTAAATCATTTGAAATGAAATAAAAATAATTAAATCCTAGCATTGTCAAAAGCAATCCAGTTATTTTACACTCTCCTTCAAAATTTTGACAGGTATAATTATCTGATTGATTCAAGCTGTTTATCAACCTAACCTCTAATGACTGTTTAAATAATTTATCATCATCTCCATACAATGTCAAAGTTAAATTCGTTGAAAGATAAACAGTTGTCGTTGAAATATTGTTAGTGAAATATTTTAATTGATTAGTTGATTTTATAATCAGTGACTTTTTAGGAATTAAAAGTTCTGATTGGCTTTCAAGTGAGAGTGCAAAGTCTCCTGATGATAATATTTTTAGTTCTATTGTTGATTCTCCTTTGTACAAAGTTCCATTGTAAATTCCAATATCTGATTTAGTATTATTGAATATAGCTGAATTTTCAGAGCTTTTCTGATTTAAAGGGTTTAAACTTAAGGTAAAAGGGTATAATCCATAACCTTTATAATTATTAGATTCTACAACTCCTTGTGAATTAGTTACTTTAATTTTTACATAGTAAGTCTCAGATGACTGTGTCGAGTTAACTGAAACTCCTCTGGTATTTATAAGATCTAAGTCAAATGATAGAGGATTAGGCTTTAATTGAATAGAATTCGAAAATATTTCTTTATTATAATAGCCTCTTAATTCAAATGTTTTAGTATCATTCAAAAACAAATTTATATTAGTCGAATTTATATTAATTTTTTTTTCTGCCCAAACATTCCCATTTTGATCTTGAATGGAAATCAAAGTATCATTATAATAACTTTCTTTATCATCTCCTTTTACTGTCACGTTTAATGTAAATGAAAAGTAAGCTGTGACTATTGAAGTAGTTAGAGTCAAGTATATATATCTTGGATAATTTATTATTGAAATTGTATAAGGGCTAATCCAAGTATCAATAAAAAGGCACGACGAATTGATCATAAGTTGAAAATTTCCATATGATAGTATTTTTACTCCTGAATAATTGAAAGTTGCACAATTTACATTTTCCATGGAATTAGATTCTAAAACATTTCCTGAACTAAGAATATCAGGAATAGGGATAATACTTAATTGATATGTGCATGAACTCAGATATTTATGACAAATTTCTGTTCCCATGATATAATCTACGAGGCTAAAAACAAGATCAAATGATTCATTACTTGTTGATACCTAAGTTTTTGTTACATTTTTTGAAGGTAGAGCAGAGAGTTTTATTGGGAGACCTGTAAATGAGAAATTTGAATTAAGATCAATTGAATTAATGATGAAGTTATTTGTGCCGAGATTTATCACTATGAAGTCTTGAATTTTACATTCTCCTTCATAATTAATGCAATTATAGCTGGTATTCGAATAATCCATAATATAAATTTTGATTGGGCTCTTTAATGGGTAATTATCATCTCCTACTAAATTGATGAGGAGAGTGGTAGCAAAATAAATAGATCCGATAGATGGGAATATTGAATAATTTTTTATATGGTTCTTTGATAGCACCGTCAAGCTTTTTGTATTGATTGGAATAAAAGAATTAAATATTTTCATTGTAAAGTTACCAGAAGATAGAACTTTTATATGTAGTTTAGAGTATCCTTGGTCAGTGAATCCCGTATAGCTTATATTATCATACACATCATCAAATACTTGGAAAGTCAGGCCTGAATATTCCATCGAATTATTTAACAATGATAAAGTAAAAGGATAAGTTCCATATTCATAATTTTTAGATTCAACCAATCCTTTTGAATTAATAACTCTAATATTAGCATATATTGTTTCTTTTGAATCAGTTGATTCAACAAAATTACCATTAAAATCAGTGATATTTACATCAAATGAAAGTGGAATTGGAGTAACATTTATTATATTTGACTCAACTCCTCCACATGAAGTCCTTAAATTATATTCCTTTGTTTCATTTAGATATAAATTAATAATTCCAGTTCCATTATTTATCAATTTAGATCCCCAGAAGGTATTGTATTGATCTGTGATAAATAAAATACATTCTTTTAAGTATGGCTTGTCATCTAACCCATTAATACTAATATTTAAACTAAACTCTGAATAAACTGAGACTTCCAAGTCGGATAATTTGATATTGATCTGCTTGACAGAGTTTCTAACTGAGAATATTGGAGTTTTATATTCATTTATAATTGATTCGCAACTGCATGAAAATCTTAAACTAAACAATCCTGATGAAAGGATGAAATTTTCATTAAAAATCACTCCAGAATTATATACTTTCTTCGATAATGTTCCATTCATGATTCCTCCAGAATTATCTGATATCTGAAGTAATTCCAAAAATACATAACAATCTTGAGTAATTTCGTTAAAATTTTTGGTTTCATTAAGAATATCTTTGATCGTGAAGTTTGCTAGTAAAGAAATTGAACTAGTTTCAGGCTAATTGAAAATTACAAGTATAAGAATCATTGGAATAAGCTCTAGTCTCACTACTTCAAATGAAAGTAAGGATTCTGTTATATTTGCTTTGGCTCTTAAAGTATAATTACCATAAACTAAAGGAGTATAAAAACAGGAACTTTTTCCATTAATATAACTGCAGTTCAAGATGCTTTCTGAGTTGTTATAAATTTTAATTTCTGCATAATCAAGATATTTGTTGTAGTCTTCACCGATAAGATTTATAATTAATTCAATTGGTTGTAAAATACTTACTCTGGTATTCTCTGTACCGAAGAAGATGTAGAGTATTTGATTTGAAATTTTAAATATTTCTGAAGGTATTGAAATTATCTTGTTTGTGTCGAAATCTAATGAAACTGCATTCATCCTGAAAACCCCTGAGGATAAAACCTTAAAATAACTGATAGTTTCTGGTAAACATGAAGAATACATTGAATAGCCTCCATTGTTGTGTTTATTTTGTTGCATATCATATGTAACTAGTCCAGAATTATAACTATCAATAGATTCTAAGTATAAAAATATTCTAAAATCGCATTTTAGTCCTTGAAAATCATCATAAACACCCAGAAACACACCAAAAACATCTGTACTTGTATTAGGCTATATAAAATTTACTGTATTCGTTAAAGTAACTTTTAACTTTAAAGGAGAAACTTTTACTGATAATTCTTTTCTAAAATAATTGCATTCGGCAAATACATAATAATCCAAATCTTTAACATGAGTTATTGTTGTAAAGAAACCATCTGTTATTATAATATTTTGTAAATTTGTTCCAGAACTATCTTGAACAGTCAGAAAACTTTCATCAAGTAAATTATTCCCATCTGCTCCTAATACTTCGATATTAATAGTAACATTAGTCAAAATCGAGAAGTTTGCAGGATTCAGCCAAATATTAATATTGGAAACATAATTGTAAACATAAAAGAAATAAGTTGTAAACTCACCAAAATATTCCCAACTTGCTGAAAAAATATAAGAACCTTGTCTAGTAAATCGAAGAGGCTGTGAAATTCCTCGGCCTTCATAAATATCTATATCATAAAATTGATGAAATTCTCGATTTAAATAAGTAATATTGCATTCTACTCTAAATTTGAAATTAGCATTTTTCAATAAAACAAAATTAAAGTCTGTAAAGCCTAAAATAATATTGTAATAACTTCCAACAATGCCTCCCTGAATATTTCTTACAGTCATTTCAATTGATAAATGTAAAAGAGATTTGGTAGAGCACAAAACTTCTTCTGATAAAATATATTTTTGCGATGAATAGTTGGTAGTAATTTGGAAAATAAAACAATCTTGGATTGTAAAATATCCTTGGAAACTCAATCTATTAGTCCCTGAGCATTTCTTTTCTTTTTCAAACCAGACTACTCCATATGGCTGATTGATCTCGATATTGCATTCTCCAATAAATGGTAAATAATCCTCTCCAATTAATTCCACATCAATTGAGAAAGTTTTATATACATTTATTCTTTCTGGGTAAGTTGAAACTAGCTTAGCATAGAGTATTCTGTTTGCTATATAAATATTTTCTGATTCAGCAGAAGTTAAATTTTCAGTAGATGAGACTTGGATTTTAAAAGAACCAGATGATAGAATCTTTAAATTTTCAAAACAATAACTTCCGTAGAAGCCTTTCTCCCATATTCCTGCTGTAATATTTCCAGATGTATTCCCAGTTTTGATCAAAGTTAATTTTATTTGAAAATAAATAGATATGAAAGCTGTATCGGTCATATCGTTAATACTAACACATGCAGAAAAAAAATCTGTGTTCAAAGGCTATTTATATCATACAGTTGGGTTAAGATTTATCTTCAAGTAGCATGGCTGAACTGTGAAATATATTATTTTCGTTAAATCATTAACATTGCACATTACTTTAGCACTGCCTGACCCCAAAAAGTAAAATAAGACCGATGGTAAATTATTGCTCACAAATTCTTGATTCAAATTTCCGACTATTCCAATATCACTAATTTCATTAATAGTAATATTTAAGGGGCCTAGGAACTTATTCCAATCATCTCCTGTGACATCTAAGTTAAGAGTAATCATCTTGTAGTTATTAACCACATAATCATGAAAAATTTGAACTTCATTTACGAAATTGATTGCTTTAAATGAATTAGTTTGACTTGCAGGGATATTTACTGAAGTGGCATTCAAAATAAAGTAAAAATATCCTGATGATAAAACTTTAATGTTCTTGATTTTAAATGGATTAGAGTCGATTTTCAATGTATGAGCCCCGGTTATCATTTCATCTCCAATTGTAAAAGTCAATCCTGAATTAGTTGAGTATTTTGAAGTCATAATCATTAATTCAAGGTCAAAAATCCCCATAACATTGATATCAATGATTCCTCCCCAAAAATAATCGATCCTAGCACTAATTTCGAAAGATACTCGACTACTTGAATCCTAAATAAAGGTTACAGAAACTGAATCAATTAATAAAACGGCATTTTGTATATCTTTGTATATTGTTTTAGTAAATGAATTACCTGTAGTTAATTCAACAAGTCTTACAGTTGCAGAAAGTAAACCATAATTTTTTGAGTAAATTTTAAAATTTATATAAGAGTCATAAATAAGTATTTGAGAGGGCCATTCTAATGTTTCAACAGGCTGATCAAAATCAAGTGTTATTGTGAAGCCATCTAAATACTCAGTTTGATTATCTCCTTTTACTGTCAAATTGCATAAATTTGAATAATACTGTTGAAGCCCAGAGTCACAACTAAGGTCAATATCTGTTATTTTGCTATATATTATTAAATCTGATGATTTTATAATAGTTTTATAAATTTGCCTATCATCAACATCCCAACCTAAAACGTTTATTTTTATTATCGATTTCAAGCAAAAATTACCACTTTTCTTTATTCTTAAAGATGAAAAAATTGCACTATTGCTAATTGTAATGATATTTCGTTGACCATATAAATAATTTGAAAAATTTTCATCAGAGTCACAGCCAACCAATATCAATTCAAACTCAAAATAAATGAATTCGCTTAAACCGTTGTTGGATAATGAAATATTTAAAGAAAAATAATCGCCAATAGTCACAGGATATTTCGGATCGACAAGTATGCTTACTGATGGTTGTTCTGCATGAATATATACTAATTCATAGGTATCGTCAGGACACAACAGTGTCACATAGTAAATTCCAGGCCTAGTAAAGCACCATATATAATTTTCCGTATACACTGCCCAGAAAGGTCTGAAAATGTTATAGTCAACTGGTTCAGAATAGACATATCCAACTATTCTTTCTTTGACGAGATAAGGATATTCAAATACATTTAAATCAATGCAGGAGAACACTGAAATATAATGATTTTCCTCAACTGAGCATTTACTTGAACAAAAGTAAAAATTGAAAATCAAGGCAAAGAAAGCAAACTTAGGCTTCATATTTATTAATGGCTTAAAATACATACTTAATTAATATAATATAAGTCTAAGGTATTTCTAAATCTTTAATCAAATAAATTTATTGAATGAAAATTTCAGTTCAATTCGAAACTCTCAAGTATTTTACTGATGATACTTGACTGATGTAGAATTTACATTCAAGAGGTAAATATCACTGAATTCATTCATATTTTATACCAAAAGTCTCAGATTTGTCTATAGTTTATATATAATAAACATTTTTCCTATATTTTTATACAATATTTCATTTTTCCTATATTTTTTATATAATTTGGCAGACCTCTACATAAAAAACTTTGGATTTAATGTAAATTAGTAAACAGTTGGGAAACTGATTATGATTATAGTAATTTTAGAAGGTTTTTCTATTTAATAGAAACAAAATTTTATCTCATGTGTAATTACAAAGGCCTAGTTTTATTACCTAATTCAATAAAAAGTAAATTTCTAATCGTTCGACTATGAAATTAATGCCTTTTAGGATTACTTAAATAAACTTATACCATGTTTCCTGCTACTATACTCAAGCCATGTATATGGAATATTGAATATACACTAAGTGAATTCTAAATGGGTTAAAATTTTGAAAATTAACTTTATTAGATAGTTTATTTACTATTAAACATGGTTAGGTTTAATTTTCAAAGGAAATATCTTGAAATTTTTTGAAAAATTTGATTTAACCTTGAGCTTATGTTGATATTTCTCTAACTAGCACTATAGAAAAAATGTTTATAGATAGTAATAGATGATTTTATATAGTTTAATAAGGTAATTAGTTCATTAGGATGACTAAGGATTCATTTTTAAGGAGAGAGAATCGAAGAATATAAATTTAGGATTGGGATTCTATTGAGTTTAATTATGATTCGTTTTCATTTAAATCGGTAATCATTTAATCCTCTGAGCTCGAAGAATGAAAACAAATTTAGATTAATTAAAAGTATTTTGGTATTTAATAAAATTTCTCAAAGGGTTGAAATCTTTCGATTAAGTTAGATAGCTAATGATCAAGGTTTACTGGTAATTATCCTAAACTCCATGAAAATATGCATTTCGAGAATAACTATTTTATGATTTGACAGAAAGCATCCCACTAAAGCTGTAAGAGACGAAGACACACTGATTGATAACTACACTTAATTCACTTTTCTTAGTCCTTAAAATCCTAGGAATATTTATTTCCCTAGATTCTCTAGGCCCTTAAAATCAAATTTTTACATAGCTTAATCAAAAAATGATCAACTATGAACCTAAGTGCTTTGAAATCAATACAAAGAGTAGCTATAAAACTTCTTTTTCACTTCATTAGTCTACATACTTTCATTATAATAAATTTTCCACTAACTTTCAAATCAATCCTAAACTAATATTCTTTACCTCAGCATTAAAATTACCTTTAACACAACTTTTGCATAATATCTTAATAATTTATGGCTTAAGTCGTTTGATGCCTGGATTTTACCATTGAGTAAGCTTTAAGCTGCTCGTGTTACTCGACCATCAAGGTGGTCTAGAGACTTAAACAATCTTCTTCTGAGTCAAGAGTTTAGATCCCAAACTTATACTTCTAAAACCTTAGAGAATGCTGAGACTCCTTCTTATATACTGTGAATAAAGCCATAGATTTTTCAGGAAGTTTGAAAATTCCTAAAGATAACAACGCCTGGCTAACCTTAGCACCCTGAGATTTTTCTGAGCTTAACCTGAAGATTTTAGAACTAAAAATAGTTCATATCGGCAAGAAAAAGAAAATTTCAAGCTTTTCTTCATATATTCCCTAATTCTTCTTATTATTACACTCCAAGGTATTTGAGATGGTTCAAGAAAATTAAAGGTGGATTCGAAAAATTACCTCTTTTTCAACTTGATAAGAACAGTAGTGATTAAAAGGATATTCGACTTATAATGCACAAGAAAGCCGAGGATATAAAAGCAAAATTTAATTTAGAAGATGATAGCTTCAAGATACTGGGGATAAGAGATGATTTTAGATGGCATATTATTGTTTAAATCAAGCATGCTGAAACAAGAATAAGTTAGAAAAGTCACTACTGAAAGGTTTAATACAAAAAAGATGAAGCTAATTATATCATGAGAAGATTCATCAAAATGTAATAATTTTGAAACGAAGCATAAGAAATGTTTTACATGAAGATACTGAAAAAGACTGCTATAATCTTACTTAAACAAGAAAAATATTATATAATAAAGAAGCTATTATATAATCGAAAAAATTTTAGGATCAATGCCAATGAAAAATTTTAAACTATATGTTGAACAGATTATTATTTACATGGAAAAAAGTATGTTAGATTTGAAGCTTTATTCAGAGAAAATATTCAGAAAAATACAAAGAATATATATTACAATAAATTTATGCAAAATAACAGAATATGTTTATGGCATGTAATTTGAACATTATAAATGATAATATTTGATTTATTGGAAAGAATATGCAAGGAATAATTAATTTCAAATGACAGATATTATTTTTTAATTATCGGTTATGTACAGATGGACTGTACATTTAACCAGATTGTAGAGGAGAGTAACGCATGTGATCATTGAGTAAAGATTCTAAGCAGGTATGATAATATCATTGGTAGAGAATAGCAAGATTTATAATAAGATATTATTAATAGTAAATATTTGTTCAAATTTCAAAATTGATCTAAAAATTATGCTCCTTCAATCAATTTGGGTGCAAGCTTTATAAATTTATAATGAATACTGCTATTGCTGAAAAAGGTTGAACTTTTATTAAATTCTGTCATCTATTCACAAAAGAGAAATTTTTCCTATGTTTTATAATACCTTATATTAAGATTTAATATCTCTATTGAAACTTCTATCAAATTTAAATTTTTAGAGATCACTTAGTTAAAAATTCGATTAATAATTGAATAATTTATTATAAGTCTAGTCATCTAGTTATCTAATAATTTCATCTTAAATAGAAATCTTTATTGTAAAAAAGATTTGCCTTATAAGATTGAGAATTATAATTGAAGGTTATTTTATTGCCGTATAAGAATGATAATAAAATGATCTTTCAAGTGACTTATATTACAGTGAATGAAATAAAGATGCTAAAATATAAAATAACACATTCAAAACTACTGAAATTCTAACCCATTCCTAAATTTCGATAATTAAACTAATCTAACTAATTACTCACCATTGATATAATTGGGATCATAATATTGATCTTCATCATTCATATCATAAAGACTATTATTAAAGCCTGTTTTATCATCATTTTCATAACTTTTTACTTCTCGATAAACTCCAGAAATTTCTTTAATAATTAAAGAAAATATCAAAGAAATTAAAGGTTGCAAAGCAATGAGGTCAATTATCATGAAAATAACCCAATTCACAACTAAGTACAACGACCAGTCTTCACAATTAAAGATAGTCATAACTGAAATCACAATAACAGAAACTAAATCTAACGAAAAGCACCAGACAACTACAAGCCTCTTCCAAAACTCTTTAAATTGATGTTTGATCAGTAATCCATTAAAAATAATAACAGGAATCATGATAATTTGAGTTAAAATCCAGCCAACAACTCCACTTTTTGCATGTTTTCCTTTAAAATTATAAGAATTCTCATTTTCTTCATTATTCTCTTCCCAAACATGAAGAAAGGCTCCAATCAGAGCAAGCATCAAAAGAGCCGAACAAGAAATTTGCAATAAAGACTTATTTCTTCTGAATCCAGGCTGCTTGTAAAAAAGACTTGTGACTGGGTAAAATAAAAAAAATCTTCGAATCAGAGGAAATATTTTAATTTCTCTATCAAATTGTCGGAATGCTAAAGATGCAGCAACTGAAACTATGATTATGATCGCCATCAACGCTACAGGTCCTCCTCCAGTTTTGCATTCACTACTGATTGAACTGCTTTGCTCTTGAATTGAAAAGATCGAGAGATGAGTGACTTGAAGTTGAAGACTTGTTGGCTTTACTTCAATCACTTTACATCCACCTTCAGACCAATCATTACTATCATTCAAATATCTGCAGGAGTAATCTTTGTTTTTTTCAAACTCACCACTGATGAAAATAGAAATTCCAGTTTCTGTCTTAACTTCTGTCACGTTTCTATCGAAAATATCATAAAAATCTAGCTTGTTGTTATTTTCAGTCCCTGTTTCTATTAACGTGACTTCAAATTCAAGCATATCCTTATCATATACAGCTGTTATAACATCATAAACATTTTTCTGAATTGAGTCATTTTTTGATAGATCAGCAGGAAATAATAAAGAAATTTTACTTTCATTTTGCCATTTCGACTCATTCAAATCTTTTCCAAATGTTCGAAAAGTTGTGAAATTTTTATAACTATTTGAAATTCCACTTTTAGGAAATGTTCCCATTAAAGAAAGTCTTGCAAAAATATCTAAAAGCTCACTTATTTCTCTTTCTTCTAATCCTGAGATTAAAAATGAAAAGCAATTTGTGATCATTTCGAAGTTTTTAGATGTTAATTTGATTTTAATAGGACTCAAGTTTTCTTTAATAAAATTTGAAATGTTTCTCAGCAGTTCTTGACTTGGCTTTGCTTGAGAAATCCCATTTTGCACAAGATTACTGAGAGTCGAAATAAGATTATCAAGTAAATTTTCATCATTTTCGTCAATAGTATTACTTTTAGCATATTCCTGCAATTTTTCAAATAAAATTCTGAAGTCAGAATCGCTCTTAACTTGAACAGCGAAATAACTAACCAAAGAAGGTATCTCGTCGATATCTTCTATAAAGTCATCGATATCTTTAATCTCTGCCAAGAGCCTTGCACTGTTATTGAACCCACTAACAGTACTTGTTAAAACATTGCAAGCAAGTAGTTCATCACAGACCTTAAGCATCGCTTTTACACCTTCATGCATCATTAATTTAAATGATGAGGAGTACAATGATTTTGTCATCCAATACTCTCCTTCCTTATCCGAGAAGCCAAACTGATATAAAAGATGAGAATCACTGTCTAAATCTCTGCATTTTTCAGCTGTTAACTCAACTTTTAATCCATTATATTTCGCAATGAAGGCTTCACAGGTTGGAGCAGAATTTGTTTTAAAGGTCAGGGTTGCTGAAGCTGATGAAGTGTCTGAACTGCCTTTTGGTTTAAGTGAAACTTCGATGATGTAGGCTGTTCCTGGGTTTAAAGTGTTTTCGGGAATAAGGAGGTAGTCGTTTTTTAGGTCTAGGGAAGGAATTGATGGAGATAAATGCCATGTGACTTCTCGATTACCTTCTAGTTGGAGTGACGGGTTTATTGATAATGATTTTATTGGATTTTGGACATATGATATTGATTCTACTTTTATTATTCCTTTGATACTATCGCTTATGTATAATAATACTTCGGATGTGGCTTTTTTTGATGGGTTTGATCTTGAGACTTGAACTCTGATATTATAAAATGATTCACTTTTGAGATTTTTCTTTGGAATGATAAGAGTTTTCTTGGTTTCATCTTTAACAATTTCTTTTCCTGATTGATCTTTGCAAGAATCTGAACCCTCTAAGCAGCTCCATCTATAAGTAAAGTTATTAAAATAATCTTGATCAGGGTCATTAACCAAAGCACTCAATTCCAAATCAAACAAACTAGACACAGATCCAGGAGCTCTATTAAATGTAACATCCAAAGGCGATGCCACTGTATAAATTTTAAGTACAGCCTTTCCTCGAAACCCATTATTAGAAGAGGCCTCGGCAGTTAAAAAATAAATCATTTCAGGTTTCAAGAATCCATTTCTCAATACTATTTGGTTCTGAAAATCAGTTTTAAATTCCTTCAGCAAAGAACTCTCAGAAAATGAATCATTTAATGCCCATTCAAATTCAAATTTATCCTCTCCACAAGACTCACTAACTTCAACTTTAACTGGAAGGTTCTGAGAAGTTTTATAGAATACCTGGGTGCCTAGAGGAAAGTTCAAAGTAAGGATTTTTTCATTTAAAACATGAATAAAAGTCTCAGCAATTGATGAAGTTTTATAGTCAGTGTCGGTTATTTTGACTGAGATTTTGAAAGTTGAATTAGTTTTAAGAGAAAAAGAAATTTTTGGCTGTGAATCAAGTTTTTTTAAGGTATCATCGACTGTCTTGTCATTTGATGACCATTTATAAGTGTATCTAGGATTATAGACTGTTGTGTATGCGGTTATATCAATATCACCACATTCTGAAGAAACTTGTGAAGGAGCGAATATGTTAGATAGAGGCACTGGCTTTAAAAAGTTTATTTTTACTGGTATTCTCAGTTCATACACTTTTTCGTTGCAGACTCCTAAAGATGACTTCTGTATAAACACTGGATTCAGAATAAGAATCTTATTTTCTTGTTCAGAATCATTTAAAAGTCTCTTAAATGAAATTGAACAGTTTTGAGGAGTCAACCATAAACCTGATGAAAATTCTGTTGATAATACACCTTGAAGGCCAAAGGCTGATAACCAGTCCTGTGTTGATTTCAAAATATTCACATTTGCTGGAGTCATGAATTCAAAAATAATACTTTTTAAATCTGAGCCGAAATATGACTTGATTTCTTCAGGTTTAAAAAAATACCCACATTTAATACAAAAGTTATTTTTTGATTTAAAACTGGAAAAGCAGTCACAAGTTCTTGATGTTGCATTAAATTCACTAAAAACATCACATTCACAATAACCAGTCTCATTCAACCTCGAGTTGTTTATGCATTTGTAGCACTCAGGCTCGTTCCAGCCTACGAAGCACTTTTCATCATTATGTTCGAGTTCTTTATTTATAGTAAAGTCGATTATTTGCTTAGTCTCAAATCCGATAGCAGATAATTCACAACTTGTTTGAGAATTGGAAGTCAAACTTTTGAAATAAATTAAAAATTTTGCCTTGCCATATTTTGCAACTGTTGAACTGTTGATTATTACTATTGAATCATTGCAATTAAGCTCAAGAGTCGTTTCGAAGGTAAAAATTTCACCTGAGTACCCGATAAGTTCAATGTTTAAATGTGTTAAGTTGTAAGTAGCCAGATCTGAAATAGTTGAGGTTATCTTAAAACTTCCTAAATCTTCTTCTATTATCATTTTCTTTGAATAAAAAAAGTTGAGTTCTGAATGAGAATCCACAGTAAAAGTATAAGTTCCTGGAATTTTAATTTGATAACTTACTTCTCCTACTCCTTTCGCTAAATTCATAGTAATCTTCTCACTTACTTCCTTATATATGTTAGAAACAGCAGATATGTTCACTTGGTATTTCCCGATATAAGTTTCTAAGATATTCAATCCATATACTGATGCATTAAATGTAAAAATTTGGGAGTTTTTAATCTTTAGTAGTGCATCAAAAGTTGAATTTAAATAAAGAGTGTTTTTCAAAGAATTTACTAAAAATAATGCAGTCATATCTGAAGAATTTGAAGCGACTTTGAAAGAATATTGACTTGATTTCAAAAGGTTTATCTGAAACTGTCCTTTACTAGTATTCAAGATCCTGTCTCCATTGAAGCCTAAGGACTTTTCTTCTGTCAAAGTGATTTTGATTGGCTGGGTAAAAAGAAAATCATCATCTCCATAGAAAGAGTAGTTCAAAGTCAAAGGAAAATTAACTTGAACCTGAGTCTGAGATTTAAATTCAATTGATTTTATCGAATTTTTAATAAAACCAGTTTGAAGAGTGAAAACTCTGCCTACTTTATCAACCACAACGAATTCAAACTCACCAGAAGATAGAATTTTCAAGCCAGTGAATTTATAAATGCCTGATTTATCAGTGCTTAAATTAGAAGAAAGATTTCCTATCATCTTTTCTCCTGAGACAATCGAATCTGCAGTTTTTCTGAAATAAATACTGAAGAAAACATTACTCATTGGTTGTAAATCATCAAAATAGCTAAAAATTGTTAATTCGAAGATATCTTTACTTGTTTTGATTTCTGTTGGAGTAGAGGTTAGTTTGAAGACTAAGACATCTGCTACATATGGGCCACTTGTTAAAGGTTTAATATTTTGATCTTCAGGAGTAACAATTATATTGAACTTTGAGGTTTTTGTAATTTTTATATTATTGAAAACTATTTGACCAATTTTTGAATTTACTTCAGATTCCCCTGTGAAACTGAAATCTTTGCAATCTCCATAATCTCGGTCTTTTATACAACTGAAAGAAAGTGAAACTTTTGATACATCGAAGTTCTTTAAAATTATAGGATTTAGAAGGTCATTTACCAGTTCATAAATAATTTCGAAGTTTTTTCCTGTTACCAAATTATTTAAACTTGAATTTAAAATAAGAGTTGATTGGGAAATATTAACTATTGTTTTATTTGATTCAATAACAAAGTTTGAATATTCAGCTTTGATAGAAAAGCTAATAATTTCAACTTTTTGTGAATAAACAACAAATTTTAGAGATTCATATGATCCTGAGATAGTATTAGTTTTAGGAATTAGTTTTGTTCCGTTGTGGATTAGAGAGTAGTTAGTACTAACTTTAAAAGGCTCATCATCAACACCTAATACTTTTGCAGAAATGGTCAAGTCTTGAAAATTTGATGTTTTCGGTATAGGATCTATAGAGATTGATTTTATCTTATTGATTACTAAAAAAGGATTTGATACAGATGGATTAATATCCTCGATAGTCGAAAGATCTAACCTATAAGTCCCATATGATAATATGTTTAGCTTTGAGAAAATTGCACTTTTTGTTTTACTAAAAATACTTATTGCAGATTTTTTACTTGAATATTCTAATTTTTCATCAAGGACAATAGTAAGTTTGTATTGATATGGTCCATTGTTTTTTTCTATTGTCCCTTCGCTATCAACAACACTTGCAGACACTTCAAAGAAGTCATCACTTGTCTTAGGCTACATAAAACTTACATATTTGTCTATATTTAACTTAAGACTACTCTTTTTTACTTCAAGTTCGCAAGATCTTTGGTAAGATTCTTTGATTGTTGTACCTTTAATTATAATACTCTTTAATCCGCTTGAAGTAAAATATAAATTTTTGAATATCGTATTTCCTTTTATATTGTTTAAAGCAACTGTTCCCTTGAGTGAAGAATCTGAAATGCTAATCAAGTAATTTGTTTCGACAATAAACATATTCTCATCATCCCCAATTGGAGAAATAGTTAAATCGAAATTAAAAAAAGTTTCGAGAATTCTTGATGTCGAACATGAGATAGTTTTTATATAATTAATTATAGTAAGTTGCTCACTCTGAGTTTCTTTAACTACTTCTGAGTTTGAAACTGCTTTTATTGAGAAAATACCTGATGAAAGTATTTTTAAATTGTTAAACTGAAACGAAAAGCCAGATTCGATTGATTCATAGAGAGTCCCCTCAATTTTGGTTCCTGAATATGGACTTGCTGATGTTATAATACTTAAAGTAATTTGGCTTGTATATTCTTTGAAAAAAACTGTAGTTAGAGGGTTTAATTCTTTATCAGTAAGGGAAATCAATAGGTTGAATGGCTTTGAGTCTGATGGTTTAGGATCAAATGTAAATTTCATATTTTGATTTAGTATTTCCAACGAAATCTGTGATGAGGCAGTTTTTATAGATTCGCAACTTATAGTTGGATTGAATTTTCCTGTCTCTTCATAGAAAAATGATAATACCACTGTTTTTCCATTATAGGAACTAGGGTTATTTTTTAATTTGATAGTATCTTTAGTTGAAAAAGTGCATGTTCCTTTGAATTCAAAATCATCATCTCCTTTTATTTCAAATGTTACATCAAAATACTCATAGACTGTAAAGATATTCTTTGAAATTTTCGCTGTCATACTTTTAGGAAAGTTTTTCACTGAAAGTTTGTATGAACTTGTCCATGGTTCAATATATTTACATTCAGATTCTATTTTAAGGAAGAAGTCACCAAATGATTTAATTTTAAATGAAGAAAAAGTTACAGTTCCCTTGCTTAAAGTAGGATTTTTATTTTCGCTTACAAAGACTGTACCAGAATATTCCTTACTTGTATCAGCGTCAAGTGTTAATGTTAATTTACATTTATCAGTTGTTTCGCTATCAATTTGTATCTGTTGACTGTTATCTTTCAAATTGACAACAAAATCAAAAGAATTGTCGCTATTTGTATTCAATATATTATCTTCAATACCTTGAGGTTGATTCGGAACAATTTTTATTTTAAGACTCTGAAGTTGCAAAGATAAATTTATTGAAGTATCTTTCTGTTTCAATGAATATCCTATATTTCCTAGTTTTGTCAAAATAACTGATGAAAATGTACAAATATCAGCATTGCTAGTGCAACTGTATATTTCTTTTGAATTTTCTTTATTTTTTAAAGTTAATATGGCAATTGATATCAAAGCGTTATCGTCATCTCCTTTTAAGTTCAGTTTAATATCGGTTGGAAGAAATATTGTTGCTTCACTCTTTTGAACGGTAAAACTCTTAAGAAAATTAGTTGATGATATTGGCTGAGATGTTTCAGTAATCAAAGGTGAGAGGGAACTAGTAACAGTAAGAGAGAAAATCCCATATGATAGTATAGTTATAGGAATTTTAGCAATGCCTAAAGAAGTTTTTCCATCGTAATTACCATCTTTATTCACAATTTCATTAAACTTCATCACTGTTCCTGATATTTTTGTTGAATCTTTACCTGCCAATTTTAGTTGGAATGGATAACTTCCACTTTCATAATTTTTCGATTCTATATTTTTGTTAGAATCTATGACTTTGATTATAGCATAAAAGGTTATTTTTGAATTTGTTGAACTTATGGCAACATCTTTATCGTCAACAAGTTTTAATTCAAAATCCAGAGCTTGAGGAGTAATGGTAATCGAGGAATTTTTTCCTCCACAAGATGCTGGAAATCTATATGTCTTAATTTCTTTCAAAACCAAAGGGATATTTAGCTCCCTAGTTACTGAGTAGGTTTTAACTTTCATCTCTTCATCTATGAGATAAGTAATACATTCTTTTAAATATGGATCATCTTTTTGATTAATTATACTAATTTTCACATTGAAACTTGAATATACAGTTACATGAAGTTCAAGATTTTCAATTTTGATCTCTTTGATATCATCATTAATAGAAAATTTTTCGGATATGAAGTCTTGAATTATATTAGAACAATTACTTGATAATTTAAATTGAAAGGTTCCTTCAGATTCTACTTGAATATCATCGAAAAGTACTTCTGAATTCAAAATATTTTTCGATGTATTACCTTTTAAAGTATTAGAATTAATGGTATTTGAGTCAGTAAGATCAATCGTAATTTTGCAGTCTTTAAGTATTGATTCAGATCCAGTAATATCTTTATTACTATCTTCAATAAAAAATTTGGCAGAAAAAATCTGAGAACTTGTTTGAGGCTAAATATTTAATACTAGAATCAAATTCTCAGTAGTGATTTTCCACTTTTCAACTTCAAGAGGAAGAGGAACAGAAGACATTAGCTCAACTTTGGCATAGAGTGAATAATTCCCTGATATTAATGGGACCCATGAAATCGTGCAGAAACCTTTTGAAGTTATACAGGTACCTACTTCAAAAGTCGATTGAATCATTTTAACATCAGCACTTGCTAGAAAAAGATTGTCATCATCTCCAAATAAGGTGATATTATAAATCACATATTGACCAACACTAATTAAAACTTTTGAATCAACATTTACCAAATCAATGTTTTTTATGGAGTTTTTAACTCGGAATTCTGTAGATGTATATCCATCCAATATTTCAGAACAGCTGCTACTTGTAAACTTGAGCTTAAACTTACCTGAAGATAATACCTTAATATCATTAAAAGTAACTGTTGATTTTGAAATGCTCTGTTCTAATGTTCCAATCAATTTTTTTCCAGAATTTTCAATAGATGAATCAAAATCTACTGAAACTTTGCAATCATTAAGAGCATTCGATGTTCCAAGTGGTTGATTATTTACATCTTGAACAACAAATGTGGCAGATAGTGATTTTGAGCTGGTTTCAGGCTAAATATTTAATACCAGAACAAGAATCGTACTTGATAATTTCCATTTTTCAACATCAAGTGTTACAATGTTGGATAATACTTCATTTACCTTTACAGTAAAGGAGTAAGCACCAGTGGCAGAAGGAATCCATGAGCATGTAAACACCCCTGCAGATCCTTCACATTTTCCGACATTAATTGAAGAAGAAAGTAATTGAATTATTGCACTATTAACATAAAGTTTATTATCTTCTCCAGTGACTTCTACCTGGAAAGCAACACTTTGTAATACACTTATCGTAGGGTTTTGGATTGATAGTTTCACTTTAGAAACTTTATTGGATATCGTGAAAATATCTGATGAATAAGCTAAGACTTCATAATTACTAGTGCTGATAGCTCTAAATATAAATTTTCCTGATGATAAAATTCCATATTTTCCCAGAGATAAGATTCCATTTGTTAAATCATATTCTCCTAAATTTCCATCATTTATATTATTAGATGTTCCGATATTTTTAATAAGCAATCCCGAATTAGATTTATCTGAGCTTTCTAAAGTAACTTTGATTTTAGAGATTTTTTTTTCAGAGAAAATATTATGTATAGTATCATCATAGTTTTTAATTGTTGCTATAATTTCAAATTCATCTTCACTTAACTTAGGCTGTATAATAATTACTATATTCGTAAAGCTCAAATTAATTTTTAAAGGATGAACCTTTATGTCAATTCCTACCTCAGAACTTCCAGAACTTGCTTTGATTGAAGTTATAGTTGTTTTGCTTAATAAAATATCTTCAGAAAGTGTTCCTGTATCTATTTTTTCGTCAATATATTTATTAGAGAGATTATCCTTAACTAATAGCATACAACTCTCTTTGAGTATTTTTTGATTTGCACCATAAATGTCAACCTGTATATTAGTTTTTGTATCTATTGATAGAATTAAAGGTTTTGCGGTTAAGGTTATTTTAGAGATAGTATTTGATATTGGTCCAATTACAAGTTTCTTTTCATTAATTGAGTTTCCGCTGCCTGTAATTTCAAAGTATCCGCTTTTTTCAAAGTAAAAAGAATCAGAAGTGCTTTCACCGTTGTTTATTGTGATAGAGTTCATTATTGGATATATACTATTTTCTGTGCCATTTGATTTGAGTACGATATTAACTGAATTAGCATTTTTCAATATCTGATTATTTGAGTTTGTGATTTTAGCAATTATTTTAAATGAATCTTTTGTTGATACTGGCTGCATATCTATTACTTTCTTATCGATACTTAAATTTAAAATGGCATTTGAAGAAATGAAGGCCACTCCAGAAGTGATAATACCTGAAATGCTATTATCTGTGCTAGCATTAATTAAAATGTTAATTGATTTTGTCGAATATCCTTCAAAAGTTAAAGAATTATCTTTTGAGTAAGATTGTGACTTTTTTGTCCATATTATTCCATCAACTTCATCCATACTTACTATGCAGTTTCCTATATATTTAAAATCATCTTCTCCTTTCAACTCTAATTTCAAAGCAAAACTCTCAAATACTTTAATATTAACTGTATTTGGTGAAATAGTAATTTTTTTCACCTTGTTTGCTACAGAAAAAGAAGGTGTTTTTATAGATGTTAAATTTAGGCTTGTTGCTTCAATTTTAAATGATCCAAATGAAAGAATACGAAGGTTATCGAACTTCATCGGTACTGTTCCTGTTTTAGTCCAATTTCCAGAAGTAATACTGCCAGATGCTTCGATTAAATCAGTCAAAGTAAGTTTAATAGTATGAGAAAATAGAGCATCTGAATTAATTTCACTCGATCCAATCACAGAAACTGAGATTGAAAAAGATTCACTATTTGAAGGCTGAATAAAAATTACTTGATTCTCGAACTTTATACTAAGCTTGCTTTGATTAACAACAAAACTTGAATCAGCAGTAATTGAACCTATTTTAAATTTTAGAGTAGCAGATCCGGATTTTTTAAAATAAAGTTCATTATAATCTGCATTTCCATTGGAAGTTGTAACTTCTAATAATCCTTCTAATCCTAAATTGCTAGTTTCAGAGATTTGAATCTTTGAAGTACCTAAATAAAGATTTCCATCATCACCTAATACTTTTAAGTTAATTTTAAACTTAAAGTAATTAAATGTATTCGGAGTATTAAATTGTAAAGTTTTAATTTGATTAATAGAGTTGAAGAAATTAGAATCAGTTGAGGGGGTATAATCAGAGGATAGACTAAATCGAAATACAAATGTTCCTGATGATAGCACCTTTATATTTATTATGTTTAATGGATTTGATTTGATTTCAAACTGAAAAGAAGAGATATATTTTGTTTGATCAACATAAAAGCTTGTTCCAGAATAAGATTGGCCTTGAGAAATTAATTGGACATATAAATTTTTTTTATTGAGATATGATATATCAATTGCTTCGCCTTTGCTGCTTTTAATCGAAAGTTTTATGTTGAAGAATGAAGTACTAGTTGAATTCTAAATGATAGTTACTTTGATAGGTTCAATTTCAATAACAACTGGAAGAACATTTATATTTATGGTTGAAGATTTTGATACAGTATTTGAGCTCTCAGTAACAACAGCCTTAAGATTCTTATTTCCTGAAGTCATAACGTAAAAACTCAAAGAATAAGTTGAAGTTAAAATATTTTGCTGTTTTGTCCAACTTCCAAGATTTGATTTATCATCAAGCTCTAGATCAACTGAGTATCCATCTAAATAATCATTTTCATTTTCTCCCTTAACTGTAATATCGCATTTTGAGATTACGAATTGCTGAATCACTGGATCACACTCAATGGTCACAGTTTTAATAGAACTAGATATATTTATTGAATCATTTATAAATTCTTCTTTGTATTTTATAGTAGATTTAGTGATTTCTACTATAATCTTAGTCTGATATTTTCCTTTTTTAGTAAATCTTAATCCTTCAAACTCAGTAGAATTTTTATAAGAATTAATTTCTTTCTTTCCAGTGATCAAAGTTGTTTTATCAACTTGATTATCCTGGTCTAAAAATTTTAATGAATAGCTAATATTTAGTCCTTCAATAAGTGTATTGTTTATATCTATTTTATACTTGAAAGTATCCCCGATGGTTGAAGGGGTGATACCGCTAAAGCTTCGAAGAATAGTTAATTTTGAAACACTTATCAAAAATTCATTAGAATTTTGATTATTACAAGAAGATTTTAATGAAAATTTACCAACTGAAGTAAAGTAAATTTTCAGACTTCCGGGATAGGTTGAATTCACTGATTGGTTAAGAGAAGGGCTGATTAGAATACTTTCATTGGGCAATGTTATTATCAAGGTTTCACTTTCTGATGAATCAGAATCGATTGTAAGACTCACTTCAGAAAAAACCGTAACACTTTGGGGACCAGTAAAGGTGCACTTAGATCCACAAATAAGAACAAGACTTGCATAGACACTTAGGAAAGCTACTATCCTCATATTTATTAATGGTTAATCTTTAAACTAGTAATCCAATAACAAAGGAAATTTATAAAAACTAGTTCATTTTAAAAACCTAATTCTTTCACAAATTAAGTGAAAGCTTATATTTTTATATATTTTCATTACTAAGATGATGAAATCTTTCAATAAAACATTATCATAATAGTGTTTTCATCAATTTCATCGAAGCTCGCCTCGATTAGCTATATAAAATGCATTTATCCTATATTTTTTTATATATATGAGAAATTTAATCATATTTATCCTATATTTTTTTGGGATAATTTATACAGTATTTGACTTAGAGTTGATTATAATTCTTAATAGCAAATGAGTTCCTTTAATTCTAGCAAGTTTTGATAAGATTTAATCATATAGTTTTATATATTACAGAAATTCAGAACTCTTAATTAGTTTTTGAAATCAAACTATGTTCAATTTTTATATGATATAAAAATTGAGTTAATATAAAGATAGAAGAAAATCATCGAATTAGTTGAACTAAAATATAGTTATAATTATCAATTCTGAATTAAAATAGTTTTTTTTTTTACTTTTTGTTTGATTCTCTACACAAAATTTCAAAAGCTAAACAAATAAAACTTATTGACTGCTTTGGACACTCATTCAGACATTTTCTGAACTTCAAAGAATGTAAAAAGATCTTGAAAGTCTGGTGAAATAATAAATTTTAAATTTTTGGAAATATCCGAGCGATACTTTATCAGACAATATTCATCCTATTTTTTTTAAATTAATCAAAGTTCAATCAATATACTAAAACTCCTAAGAAATTCTCCATATAAATATTATTGAATATTCCTACTTAAGATAGATAAAATCCTTAACCCCAAGAAGCACGTTCGAAACACTAGTGAGTACTCAGTCTCTAAGTATTATTATAAAGATATGGTGAATGCTTATCACCATCTTCATATGCATTAAGGTAATAATTCGTGTATTTTGCTTGTAAGCGTCCTTTATTTTAAAGTAAAAGGTAGACAAAATCTTCAACAGGGCAAATTATTTTTTTGCTTTTAATTAACAAACATAATCATATCTACTTGTAACCAAACTAAAAATCAAAATTAATTTGAAATATCTCTAAGAGTTAAATTAGCTTTGTTCACATGCAGATAATAAAATTTCCTTATTCCCAAATGACACAATTACCCAAATCCAGAATGTCCTTTAAAGACCAACTATTGATACATTCCTTATATTCCAGAAATAATAGTCTTCAACAGCTTAAAATCTAAACAGAACTTTTATTCATTTCACTTTTATAAACCATTCAAATCAAACCTTGGTGTTATCAGCAGCGCAGAAACAGATATCCAGACAATTATATTCAAATATTTCACAAATGAGCATTATTGCCTTAGATTATTGCCAGGCTTATTGGACCAGCCATCCTGATGATGGAATTTTTCTTGCCACAGATTTTCAAGGCTTAGTTGTTCGATAAGGTTATATGATCATCTTATCCAAGAATATTAAAGATTCTATACGAAATCAATATAGAGGTCTAGGTTGAATCTGCATAAGATCTTACTCCAAAAATTGAGGAACGAAATCGGACAAGGATGATCTGTATGTCTAGCCGAGAATGATTTCAACTTGATGAATCTAGAATAATTCTGTATTTGAGATCGATTAGCAATTGAAATTACCTAATTCTATTATAAAAAAGAACTAATAATTTTTCAATCGTTCATGATAAGAGAAGTTTGAAATCACTTTAAAACCTTAAAGATTAATTTTTTGACGTATTGATTAGGACTTGAAATATCTAACGTTACGTTAATTAAAACAGTGAGAAAGTAGAGGAGAAGTTTTTGAAATAAAATAATCTATTAATTACTAACTAATAGTGTAGCCCCAGGGGCTGTAGCTACACTCAGGATAGCGGCGCAGCCATTCAATTGTCTCTGGGTCTTCGGGATCCCAGGAGTCAAACTCTAACTTTTTAGTTTCGAAGCTCCAAACATTCACTATGTAGATGATACAGTCTTCTATATCCTTTACCTAAATGTAGGTTACTCTCTTTGATGTAGGTTACTATCTTCAATATAGGTTACCATCTTTGATGTAGATTACCATCGCCTTCATAGTAGGTTACCCCCTTCCTTGTAGGTTACAATCTTTGTCGGAAGTACCTTAAATAGTAATCACAGTAAAAAAGATATTCTCCATCATTGGAAAATAAAATTTCTTCATATCCATCCTCAAAAGAATCCTTTTTTCTATTCAAAGCCCTAGCACAGTACTTTATTTTTTTATTCTTAGACATTGCTTGGAGTTCTATATAGATCTAACCTTTCACTGATTCCCTTTTCTTTTCTATTTCCATTTGCCTTTTACTTTCCATTTCCATTTTCCATTCCCTTTCCTCTTCCCTTTCCCTTTTGTCCATTAGGACTTCCAAGATTTCTTTTAGGCCCTCAATATTTTGGAGGATCTGATCCTTTTCATAAAGTTCTTGTTTTAAATCACTTATTTTCCTTAGTGTGCTGATTTTTATATCATTTGAGATCTCTTCTACCTCAGCTACTAAAAACGAGATTCTTTCTTGTGAAAATAGATATGCTTCT